>FR997843.1:1562775-1853985 GCA_905475405.1 Schrankia costaestrigalis | reverse complement strand
TTATTTCGCATAGTTATATTTTCAAAGAAATTCATTATTAAATATTGTTTAAAAATGTTACAATATCAAACAAATTTATAAAAGTCGAAAAAGTGCAACTGAGGTTTGATACCCCGACCCTTTGTGTGCACTCTATATTTGTTCGACAAAAGTAAGAAGTGAAACCTCAGAGCCACCAACAGTATTAATTTGATGACCAAAATTATGGTTCACTTTATATTTTGTGTTTTTGTTAAATAAAATAAGCCGTTATTTTATTTTTTAAACGATGGCGTCATGACAAATTTTTCACTTCACAGTGTTTATTATTATTTTTAATTATTGTGATTTTATGTTTATTTTACACTTATAGATTATTGTTTGTAACGTTTATGTAAATTTCTTTAAGTTTTTAAGCATTATATCACTAAAAACTGTTTATTTATCAAAGTATTCACTTATTGTTCTTTAGTATTTGTAACTTTAAAAATAGTTAATTATAATCCTAGATAACACTCTCACTTAGTCACTGTAGTGTATTTTCACTAATTCACTTGTATTTATTACTTATAATCAATAATAACTATATTTATGAATTTTTAAATACGGAGCTGTTGTTTACTGTGACGACAGCGCCACCTTATCCTTGCATCATCATCATTGCGTATGGCTTCTACTTTGAACCTTATACATCTACTAGCTGACCCGTGCCCACTTTGTTGGGCGGCACAAAAAACGCGTCCCTTTTTTAAACATATTTCATTACTGCTCCACTCCTATTAGTCATAGCGTGATATTATGTAGCCTATGACACTCCCCGATAAATTGTCTATTCAACACAAAAAGAATTTACCTCTTTATAATATTAGTAAAGATATATAGTATATTAGTATAGATATCCAGCTGGACGAGTCAAAGTGGAGTGGCAATCAGACGGCAGAACGATACTGTACAAAACTGGTTGATCAAGAACCTCCCGGTGCATATATCTGCACTACCATCTACATAATATTACCTCAATGACCAACATGAACCATAATTATAATGCTAATTACCTTAGTTTTTGTTGACGTTTCGGCACAGGTTGGCTGACTCCTAGCTGGCTAGAAATAAATATCGTATAATATATATATATCCTATATTATAGTTTTCACATAACTGTAGGAACTCGTAGTTAGTATGACATAATCATACATTTATTTGTCTTATTTAAGAATTCTTTTGCATTGATACATTCTCATCGCGTTTCGTAATAAATTTCTATTATAAGCTATGTTTTAAATACATAACATTAACTTATTTATTTTTATTAATAATACAATAATATGCATATTGTATTTATTATTCATCCCATTGTATACATTTTTTTATGTTATTAGAAAATAATTACTATTGCTGTTATATCCGACTTATATAAGAAGAGAATGTCAATTCAGTTTAATGTTTACCCTAAGCCCGATTTACACATCGACAAGTACAGTAGCGAGTTAAGTAGTAAGTTGTGGATTAAGTTGATTTGAATAGATCTCCATCCTATTTTTTTGACGAGTTAAGTTGGCGAGACGCGAGAGAGGGGGTTACTTCGTACTTAACTCGCTACTGTACTTGTCGATGTGTTAATCGGGCTTTAGTTGTAATAATTTTTTATGTTATTTAACTTACTGTCTCATGTTTTTTAATAAAAAATATTAAAGGTTTTTCTCAAAAATACAAAAAATCCTACTGTACAATAAAAGGAACTTAATAAAAAAATGTATATGTAATAGATTGATATGAATTACCCTTGTATACGTAATTGCGTATTATAAATTGGTATGAATGCCCTGGTTTTGGAGTTTCTTTTTTTACTAAGAATAATAATTGTAATATTTAAATATACACTTAGGAAGTTTGCACTCAAACATGCGAATCAATTATTTAATTTAACCTGTTGCAATCTCTGATGGACGAAGTAGTCCAGGCTAATTGATAACATCAGGGGAAATAATTCATGTAGTTTTGAAAGTTGGTACAAATAATTAGCTTCATCATAACAGCCCATTAATATCCCACTGCAGGGGCCTCCTTCCGTGACGGAGGGATACTTGGCCTATTAATACCACGCTGGCCAGACGGATTGGTATAGGGTTTAATTTCAATTTTTCCTTTTTTCAAGTTTTTTTCCTTCTTTTTTACTTCGTAAAGATAATATTTACAGTTAGTCCCTTAGTCGGTTTTTACGACACCCATGGGATGAGATGGGATGGTGGCATATTGTATTCTTACTCCGTCACCACACGGACAATTATTTAGCTTAGGATTAGTTATTACCTTTTTTAAGGCCCATAGTTGCGGACCAGGACTCGCAAGGACGGTTCGAGTAAATTTCGTCCTCCTGGCAATTTACCTATAGGTGAGAGAAAAACACTGTGACTTTTTCTGAGTCAAGTCGGGTATACGACCTCGAAAAGGTTTCCAACGTAAAAAAAAGTATGTTTATAAGCGTTTTGTTTGAAAAATTTAAGCTAGAAGGTACTGCCACTTCAGTCTATATATAAACTTATAAACTCAAATAAATCATTCAGCAACGTCCATATTTCTATGATACAAGTATATTCGATTACTCGACTCCGTTTGCTTTGCCGTACGAATACGAAATGTGATATCGATAAGCTACTCGATTTGAAACTATCAATGTTACGCTAGACGAATTCGTAAAAGGTTTTTTTTAAATCTTAAACAAATGAAAGTTTTACGATGTTTGAATGTCTAAGTAGTTAGGTACGTCAAGTAATTAGTCAATTATTTCTATGTGACGGCTTCCGCCCGGCTCATTAGCGCGGCGGTCGCAGCAGCGGGTGACGTGTACTAGATCGCGGGTTCGAAACCTTCACAAGACAAGACTTTGTGCGATCTATATGCTATTGCACTGAATTCTTATGTTAGTAAAAAGTCCTCGTCCCCCGGCTATTTATTTTAAAAAAGACTCTAAACTTAAGTAAGCGAAAATTTAACAACACAGCGGACAAATAAATAATTATTGACTTGAACCGGGGTCTTCTTTTTATGCTACAAGGCAAGATCCTTATGCAGGAATTCCTTTAAAAAAATTGAGTGAGAATCGGACCTAAGACCTCTGCGATACATTTACAAAAACTGTGCTTTAACCACTACGCCATAGACAAAACTAAATAAATACCCAAGTCATGCGACGTTTAACGGCTAGAATAACGTGTTGCATAATTATTACAAAGTTGTACTTATTTAGTGTTACCTTCTGCACTGGCAATGAACGAACAGTGAAATCGAGCTCACACTACTTATCTATCTATAGGTCATGGCGTGAGGTTTTTTTTAAATTTTTAAGCGAAATAAATACTAAATAGATATTTCTTACATATTCAAACAACGCCATCTAGTCCCAAACTAAGCTGAGCTTCTACTATGGGTACTAGGTTATATAGCATGAATGGTCCGACTCGATCTACCAAGTAGCAGTTCGAAAAGAAGAAGGTATAACTAAAAAAAACCGAAAAAAAGAAAGACAATGGAAAAAATTTATACTCGAGACGGGACTCGAACCCGGTACTCGGGTTCGAAAAACTTAAATTAGTATTTACTTACTTATTAATACAATATTTATTTAGGAAAATATCTAATAATTGCTATTATTACATAATTTCAATTTTTTTAAAAAGGTACACTCAAACGAAGCAGCAGTTTAGAACTAGTTACGAACTGCAGTTACAATTATTAAATCAATAAAACCTTGTAAAGTATATGTTTAATAAATAAACACCTAACAAGTTTAAAATTAAAGGTCATTATCAATTGACACTTCGATGTGTATAGTCTCTAACTTATGAGTTGTACTATTTTAAAGGACACCAACTTAAAAATGGTTTAGTACGTATAGTGACGGATCAAGTACTAAAAAATCAACCCATGTCATTCAAAAGTAGTCCCACGAAGGAAAATTCTTTGTGCGATTCTCAAATTATTGTCCTGAGTCTGGATATTCTTTGTGTCAGTTAAGTCTTTGTTTGAAAAGTCCCTCTTGGCACAGGGCAAGATCTAAACCTATTCCACAGCCCATACTTCATTTGTTTAGGTATTTAGCTAAAGGTATACAGTAGCTCCGAGTGGTGACGGAGTAAGAATACAATATGTCACCACCCCATCTCATCCCATGGGTCTCGTAAAAACCGACTAAGGGAATAACCGTAACTCTACTACTACTTTTGAATGACATGGGTTGATTTCTTTTTATTTCGGAAAGATAATATTCACGGATAGTTCCTTAGTCGGTCCCTTGGTCGAATATTGATGGTGTAACTTTGATTGACAAATAATCATAATTATACAAAGTGAGCTACGAGAGCGTTATGAATTGAAAGAAGACGTTGTGACGGGGATCGAAACACATCTTTCGAGTCTCAGTATAAATATAGAAGTTTACTAAGTAGGTTTGAAAACATTGAAAAAATGGATGATAAGAGATTATCAATTTAATTTTTTTGCGCTAATGTATTAGGTAACCTCGTAAAGGGACGCCCTAGAAAGACTACGCCTTAGTAAGGAATTCCCGTGCTATTTGATGCGAGTCGGTATCTGATAGACCGTCTGAGTATGATACCGCAAACCGGAGCGGCGTTTATATTAGTAGTTCCTGACTAACCCCATGGGAAGTAGGTAGCCCCTAGTTACTATTTTACACGGGTCTTACTCGCGGTATATACTACTTAGTCTAGATACTTATAGGATAAATACCTAGGTTTTTCTCCGACGTTTCGGCCGACTTGCAAGGGCCCTGGTCGCGAAGGGACTTTATGGTTTTATGTGTGGTAATTTTATTAATCCCTCGCATTTTCTCACAACAGTTTATCCTATAAGTTAGGATAAACAGCGTGATATGGCAATATCGCGCTGTGACCTTGCAATATCGCATTATGGTGTATGTTTAGTATGGTATATAGCATCTACTATATAAGTAAATATAGTTTCACCCCCTACTTAAAGAGTTTATTGCACTCAACCCCGTGACGTTTGAGGTTAGCAATAAGTCTTCTTCAGACATCACACTTGAATTATTGTTCACTATTAAAGGGTAATACAGACAAATGATTCTTAATGGCTGTATAGAGATTTATATGAAATGATTTTAGCTTTTATTCGCTGAGTAATCAATTATAATAAGTGGTTGTTTTACATGGCTGATTAAAAAGGAAAGCTATGTTTCTTTATATGTGGAATAAATCTTCTTTGAATTTGCCTATTTGATTTTATCATCCAAAAGTTTAATGCTGGACAAAAGCCTTTTTTTTGGGAATAAAAAATGCCTCTATGCACACTTTAAAGTCCTGGGAAGGCATAGGGGTAGTGTGGGTCGTGTACCCACTAAAAGACTTCGCCATTTGCCTATCGTCTGCCTATTGCTTTATTACGACTACAGACGGTTTTTTTTGACGGAGGGAAAAACTCGTGAAGTGGATTATTGGTTAAGTTTTTATCTGTCACTAGTGACGTCTCCACAGGGCCTGTCCCTGCCGAGGGCCATTAACCGCCTCTAATGAAAAACATGATATACAAACGTATTTAAAATAACATAAGAAATATGTTTGCAGGTGAAATTACGTGCTCGCTTTTTAAGTATTTGATTTGTACGTTAAGATTTCCATTTTCGGGTCTCATTAAAAGGCAATTATTACAGTGTAGCGGCATTAATATGATTACCTAAATGTTTATCATTAATATATTTCGTATTACATTTACTTCGTAAACTGAAAATTTTCTTCTTAAGCGTATCGTGTACCAATTTTAAGATATTTTAAGATAATTGTTAGTAGGTAACTAAGGTTTTAGGAACCGACTTCAAAAAGAGGAGGAAGTGATTTTAAGGTTTTTTTCTTAATGTTTGTTCAAACGATCGGTAACTTCCTAACATTTTTTTTTTATATAATGGGAGGCAAACGAGCCAGTAAGTCACCTGACGGTAAGTTATCACCGCCGCCCATGGCCACCCGCAGCACCAGAGGAATCACAGATGCGTTGCCGACCTTGAAAAAGGGAGTATGCTTGTTACTTGAAGCTCCCCAAGTCGTAACTTGGACGGCCTACCCAAGTTAGACCATAATCAGAACACCAAACACACGTCTTATATTTGAGAAAAGTGATAGTAACGTAACCGACACAATGCTAGTTAAAATAACCCTAACTGTTTCAACCAACAAGCAATGTTGATTAAGTTCTGTTTACATACATATTTTAACACTTTACTATTCCTTAGTCCCTTAACTTCACGTATTATTCAGGCATTTTGTATTCTTACTTTATCATTTTACGTACAGAAAACGTAAATCTCCGAAATCAAAACTACTACGTATGAACAGGCGCAAAAAAGCACACTTTTATTTTCCCTTATTTTCCTCAGCAGTGCAATGAAAACAACTCTATCTGACATTGGAATAACATCTAATAGGGAAAAAAGTGGCATTTTGTATTCTTACTTTATCATTTTACGTACAGAAAACGTAACAAATAATAGTTGTATACCTGTCCAAAATGTTCTCAATACACATTACAACAGTACTAATCTCTAGCAAATAAACTTTTGCGCGATAAATATACCATCTCAGTAAAAAATGCAAAAAACGCCAAATAAAGATAGTGAGCGTCATGGGTCCGACCCCAATATATATAGCTCGGGCACGACAAGTGACGCCAGGAGATGGGTATCCCAAAGGCAGGCTAAGAAAAAACGGGAAACTCAGGACTCGGACAGCGATTCTTGTCTCGCACAGGAGCCTCGAAGGTATAAAACATCATGTTCCTCAAACAGCGATCTACACGACGTTCTAAACTCTGTTCGCGAAGAGATTAAAGGTATATATAGTTTCCTAAGTACTATGAAAGAAGAACAGGACAGAAAACTGAATACATTACAAGAAAAAATGGAGAATTCCATGGGAGAAATTAGAAAGGAAATCAAGGATATAAAGAAGAAAGGGAACGAAACTGAACAAACTACAAATATGTTAAAATTAAACATACAAGAAATACAAAAATCACAAAAAGATCAATTGAAAGAAAATACAAAGCAAGACAATCGATTTAAAGACCTCATGCAGAAAAATTGTTACTTGGAAAAATTTAATAAATCACTGGAAGAACGAGTTATGCAGCTGGAACAAAAGGAATTAAGTTTGTGTGTTGAACTAGTGAATGTAGAACAACGAGAAGAGGAAAATATCGAAGATATCATTCATATGTTTGCCAAGGAAATGAAGTTAAAGATCACTGACATGGAAAAGGCTTGGCGAGTAAGAGATACTCGCGAAAATAAGGGGCCCAGACCCATCATAGTCAAACTAAAGACATATGAAGCACGGACTACATGGTTACAATGTCGCAAAAACCTTATATTATTATTGTTTTATAAATTAATTTAGTTATGTGGCAAAAATCAGACCAATTTTCAACGATACAAGATATAGAGTACACTTCATTTGCTGACATTAAAACATGGCAACAATACATAAAAACGCAGACAACATCATTACAAATAATTCATATGAATATATGCTCATTAAGAACTCACTTTAATGAGCTACTGGTAGTAATAAAAACCAGTTTACAAAATATTGACGTAATATGCCTAACTGAAATAAATATTACGGAAAACGAAATATACAAATACAGAATAGAAGGATATAACACCTACTTATTAACGCGAGAAAAAAGAAGAGGGGGAGGTCTACTGATATACGTGTGTGACGACCTGCAATTCGATATCAATAAATGCTGTATGACACCTACTTGCGAGATTATATACGGACGCGTAACAACTAACTATAACTACCAGGCGGAGCTCTTTGTTATATACAGGCCACCGAACACAAACAAGTTACATTTTATAGAAGAAATAGAAATAATGATTAAAAGTGTGAGCACACTATGTAATATTATACTGATTGGAGACTGCAACATAAATATCTTGGAAAAAGACAGAGATCGGATATCTAACAAGTATATAGATATGCTCGCTGGATTAGGATTAGCATGCGGCATTCAGGAAGTAACCCGTGATGTGATAGTGGACGGGCGACGCGTTACGAGCTGCCTCGACCACGTCTTCGTGCGCACTGGCGCGGGCGTCCGTGGGAATCACTGCGCGTCTGGGCTTGCTGCTTATACTGTTGCTACTAAAATCTCGGATCACTATTTAACAGGACTATCAGTGGAAATAGGTAAACAAAAGGATTTGCAAGTATGTAAAACCATTTATAATAATAAATTAATATTGCAAAAATTATTAGAAGTGGAGTGGTCGTTATTATTGACAATAACTGACCCTATTGAGTTGTATAATAAATTATGTTTTATCTTTGGCAATATTTATAAAACATGTGAAAAAAATATAGTTGTAACGAAACGCAAATCTCAACCATGGGTAAATAAAAATATACAAAAAATGATAGAACATAAAGATTATCTATTTAAATTATGGAAAAAAGAACCAACTAGTTGTATATTTTATTTTTATTTTATTTTATTTAATAGGTACAGTAACAGATGACAGATTAACAAATTATAACAATATTGTACAACACTAAACATTTACAAATCTGACATCCAGTAACAACTATACACAACACTTACATACTAAATTAATACAGTTGGAATTATTTATTATATTATATTGAGACTAAATTATACAAAGTACAGAAATAGTACACAAAAATGTATAAATATTGCCAAGGAAAATTACAGACGTACTTCTTTAAACAAATGTAATGGTGACATACGGAAAATATGGCATAATATAAATAATTGGTTGGGAAGGCACAAAACGACGATCGACGGAACTATTCAAAAATACTTATTAAAGATTGAACCACTTGATTCTATTTGTAACAAATTTTGTCAAACATTTACGAAGGAAATAGACAGTATTAAACATAAATGTGATAAGTATTTTTTGGATAGACAATCTTACGTAAGGAACAGCAATGTAAGTTTAAGATTTAGATCTGTCACCCCAAAAGACGTATTATCCGTGATAAATGGATTGGACAGCAACAAGGCACCAGGGTCAGATAGAATTAGAATTAGTGACATAAAACATGTAAAAGTACACATAAGCCCCGTAATTGCACATTTTATTAATTTATGTATACAAAAATGTACGTACCCAAGCAACCTAAAACTATCAATTATCAGACCTATTCACAAACAGGGCTCTCATACTGATTTCCAGAACTACAGACCCATAGCAATTTTAAACACAATAAATAAAATAGTAGAAAAGATAATAGTAGGGCAAATTACATACTTTCTGGAAAAACATAGTTTAATCAATGATATACAACATGGTTTTCGTGCCAAAAAAAGTACGACAACTGCATTAGAACAATTTACGGATTATATTAATAATAATTTAGATCAACAAAATATTGTGGTAGTTATATATATAGATTTCAAAAAAGCTTTCGATACTTTGGATCATGAAGGTTTACTAAAAGCTATGGATGAGTGTGGGATTCGGGGTCCGCTTAATAACTGGTTTCGTAATTACTTGTCTAACCGATATTTAAGGGTTTCAGTATGTGGAGCGGAGAGTGAAAAAGGAGAAATTAAATATGGTGTTCCCACCGGCTCTGTTTTTGGTCCGATTGGGTACATCATTCATGTAAACAGTATGTGCAATGTTATTAAAAATTGCAGTTCCTATCAGTACGCAGATGATACTTGCCTTTTGTATAGTGATAAAAATATAAGCACCATACAACATAAAATGCAACAGGATTTCGATAATATAGTCAGATGGGCCCATGACAATGGAATCATAATTAATGTTAGTAAAACAAAGTGTATGCCAATATATTCCCCGTATGCACACAACAAAAATATACAGGTTGCAATCAAAGGTCACTCATATGAATGTCTCCACAATGATTGTAAAAACTGCTTATGTCAAAACCTAGAACAAGTAACTTGTTATAAATATCTTGGTATGACAATAGATCGCCACTTTACGTGGAACCTCCACATACGAGGGCGGGTCAATAAGTCCGTGACTTTTACCACAAAACACAGCTTTTTATATAAAAACTTATTTTCGTTTTCAACGTAGTCTCCTTCGAGCTCTATACACTTAGCCCCAAGTTTCTCCAATTTTTTTATCCCTTCCAAAAATTGTATTTTGTAGAGGTCTTCAAAATAGGCATTTGTGTGTGAGGTGACTTCGTCATTGGTGGAAAATCTCTTTCCGTCGAGCCATTTCTTTAAATTTGGGAACGTAAAATAATCACACGGAGCTAGATCTGGTGAATAGGCCGGATGAGGGAGCAACTCGTAGCCCAATTCATGGAGTTTTGCCATGGAAACTGCACATGTGTGCACCCGAGCATTATCCTGGTGGAAAAATCTTTTTACTTGGCCAAGTGCGGTCGCTTTTCTTTCAATGCCTCATCGAATCGACCCAATAAGTTGCTGTAATATTCACCATTGATTGTTTTTCCTTTTTGAAGGTAGTCAATGTGGATAAAACCGCGTGCATCTCAAAAAATAGTCGCCATGACTTTATTGGGTGACAAACCCACCTTTGCCTTCTTTGGCGCCGATTCACCCCGAGAAACCCACTGTTTTGAATACTGTTTGGTATCCGGTATGTTGTGGTGGATCCATGTTTCGTCCACCGTTACAAAACGGCGCAAAAACTAGTTCCTATTGCGATTAAACAAAGCCATACGTTCCTGCAAAATTGTCACACGATAGTGTTTGTAGTCGATTTTGAGCATATGCGGCACCCGTCTTTCTGAAAGCTTTCTCATACCCAAATTATGATTCAAAATTGAAACCACTTAGCCATATGAGATGCCTGTGGCTTCCACAATCTCTCTCACTTTCAATCCCCGATCGAATAGAACCGTATCATGAATTTTTTTAATTGTTTCGGATGTGGAGACCTCATCTGGTCGTCCAGAACGTTCGGCATCTTCTGTGCTTGTATGGCCACATCAAAATTCAGTAAATCACTTTTTACCATGGAAATAGATGGTGCAGAGTCCCCATAATATTTATCAAGCTTAGCTTTGGTTTACGTCATAGATTTTTTTAGCAAAAAATGATGCTTTATGAGCACACGAAATTCACTTTTTTCCATTTTCTTATTAGTCAACGCGGTAGTCTGATATTAACGGCCGTTAAAAACAAACTAATTGTCAAAACTTGTTCAATTTTTGACAAGAATCAACTGACAGATGACTCTTGACGGGAGCAGTGTTGCTTTTTCAAAAAAGAGACGGGAAATCTAAAAAGTCACGGACTTATTGACCCGCCCTGGTAGATAGCGTATGTAATAAATTAAGGTTAATATTATCTAAACTTTGGGCTTTAAAACCAATTGTCACAAAAGGAACACTCTATATGTTATACTACTCTTTGGTAGATTCAATTATTAACTACGGGTTGAGCAGCTATGGTCTTACGTTTGATACACATATAAATAGAATAAAAATGTTACAAATTAGAATACTAAAAATATTAGTCAGTAATAAAGATAAAAATGCAGTAAACAAAGAATACGACAAATTATTTAAAATATGTAACATACTACCCATTACAATGAAAACAAAAATGATGATAATTTTAGAACAACATAATAATGAAGAAAATAAGAATAAAAGAGAACATAACTATCCAACCCGGCTTGCAAGAAAACATACGTACAGCGTACCCAAAATAAAAAATTATTATGGTAAACGCACACGCAAATGGTTAACCCCCACTTTATGTAATGATTTGCCCGATAACTTGCTAGCTGAGGTATCGACCAAGGTTCAACTAAAACGTGTGTTGTTAAAACACTATCTGTCACTTTGTCCATAGTTTGCATGGGTAATCAAGAACCTATATTGTAGGTTCTTGATTGCGCATCTGCATAATATGTATTTATCTGCTATGACTTTTATGAAGTTTTCTTTTATATATACATAGTGGATTGGAGTATGTATGCATGTGTATATGTATATATATACATATATATATATATATATATATATATATATATATATATATATATATATATATATATATATATATGTGTATGTGTTTTAATTTATTATGTAAGTGGAAGCAGAGACATTTCTAAAAAAAAAAAAAAAAAAACTGTTTTTAATAAATATGTATTTATAGTGTGATTTTATAGTAAATATGAACTAAAAATATAGTAAATATGAACTAAAAATAATAGTAGAATAAGTGTGGCTACTGATATACGATACTGGCTTATATTTAAATGTAACAATTGCTGGCCAAGGTTGTCACTAAATACCTATGTTGTGTAAGACTATTGTGTTGAAGGTGTAATTTTAATTAATTTTATTTTATGGTGGTGGTATTGTGTATCCCATGTACAATATTTTAGTTTTAGTACTCGTATAGTACTGTATGTAATACTATACTCGTAGTAATTTAGTTAACAAGAACTCTGTGCCGATAAACTGCTGCGCAGTTTGGCATTTTTAGAAATTAAGAAACAGTGTAGTAAAACTGAATAAACAATAAAATACAAAAATACAAAATACTTACAAGCTACAGAAACCAAGTCTAAAAACATTTAAAAACTCTACAAATCTTAAAGATCAAGACTACTAAGTCACCGTACTCATTTATTTTCGTAGACAACAGCTCCGAAATCAAAACTACGACGTAAGAAGTAAGAATAGGCGCAAAAAATCACACTTTTATTTTCCCTTATTTTCCTCAGCGGTGCAATGAAAACAACTCTATCTGACATTGGAATAACATCTAATAGGGAAAAAAGGTGTTAAAAGTAAAATAATTGAGTGACCTCGTCATTTGTAATAACACAGGCAGTACCTTTGTTAATTATGACATAAACAAATTATTGTTTTACGTATGTATTGAATGTTATAGCCACCAAACATCAGTCGTTTCGCGTCGCTCAACGCGCGCAGACGTTGCTAAAGCGAACGTAACACCGACGTGGGAAATCGTCGCGAGTGTACGTTTTCGAATCTGAGTGTTTTTGTATATTTTTTTTGTATTTGTACCTGTGATTGTGTGAGGATTTTCATTTACGGAAAAGGTTGGTCTATTTGGATATTTTTATTTGCTTTTTTTTGATAAATTGTGGTTATTTGGTAATTTTGAAATGTTTGTTAAAGGTAAAAGCAAAAAATGTTTTGGTAAGGTTAACAAAAGAGCATTTATTATAGTAGTAACAGATATTATTATAGTTCATTGATTATTTTTAATTTGAAAACAATAATTTTAGAAAAAAAAATACTCATTAACAAGAATCAGAATTTTCTTTAATTTGGGATGTTTTCAACGTTATTCGATCTACAAAATTTTCAGTATCGAGGAACTATTTTATTGTAATAAGACTAAGATGCGATCGTTGTAAGGTCGTATAAAGCCTGTCAGTAACCAGTTGTTTAATATTTTTTTGTTATGATTGTCACCTCTAACATAACATCAATGACATGATCATATAGATAAAGAATACAATAGGTGCTTAAAATAAATTTAACAAATAAATGTCTTGAAAAATTTACCCAAAACACAATACTCGTTATACGAATTGAAATAAGAAAAATAATAAGTGAAGATGTATAATATTACGCACTAAAATAAATTAATTTTATTTTACAGATAAAGTACGCATAAAAATAACCTAATTTTACTTTAGAATTTTATTTACGAAACAATAACTTATATTTATTTACGAAAAATAAATTAGGTAGGTATAATAAAAAAAATCATAAACATAAAAACACTCAAAAATGATTGTAATTTTTATTTTTAACCATTATTTATTTTAAACCTAATTAAAACATTTTTGTGCATTAATAAATTGTTGCATCTCCAAATATAACTACTTATGAGCTACTACGAAATATTGCCTAATTGCGACAGTACACCAACTTAGGAAGTTGAAATGGTCGTTAATTGATTGCGACAGTTCCTGCTAGTAGTTACTGTCGCGATACAGCTGTTGAGATATCTTTTACTGTTTTATTTTAAACTACAATTGTCGTAGTTTTATTTATGTACGGCTTTGTTCAGGTTGTTTTTGCTTAGCTGTCAATTTACTTGTAGTTGTGGCGTTGATAGATAAACATCAAGATAGTTAAATAGCAATTTTTATATATATTAATAAAAATAAGTATAATGATTTATTTACGTCATTACATATAAAAGATTTAATCATTTAGTTTTTAGTAAGAAAAATACGACTTGCCTACAAAATAATTAATGATGGAATGTTATAAAAATATAATAAACTTTATAATTTAATTGTAATAGTGTCGTAGTTAAAACAAGTAAGTTTTCCTAAAAATATCTGATTGTTATCACTTATCTTATTTTCCAAAAAAAAGTTTAACAGTTGAAAGTTTACAGATTTCCGGATAAGCTAACTAAGGAAACTTATCAAAATACCCAATAGAATTCTGGACGTTTTCCACCACAACTGGTCTCGGTATTAGGCTGTTTCAGTTTTTTTATTTTTCAACATAATGTTACAAAATAAGAACTTATATACGTCAGTTTAAAAGTTTTAAACTGCATGTTAATTCTCGTTTCTTAATATCGTTAAAAATTCGGTTAAGTTAACTTTTAGTTGTCAAATTGTCCCACAATAGGTAAGACAATTTGACAACTAAAAGTTAACTTAACCTAATTTTTAACGATTTTATGGAACGAGAATTGACATGCTGATGTTAAAGAACTAGATATCATAGAAATTATCATTTTATTTAAAGTGAAGTTTTACACAAGACATCTTGAAGATTTAATAAAAAAAACGTTAACCTCTTTACGTTACCCTCGGTCCATTTTGAACTATTGGCCCTTTTAATGGCTTCTCGTACATTTACGTAGATCATCAAATTCTTTGATGTTTCTTTAGACAAGTTAATTGTTTATTTTAGAATTCAATTACTAATACTACTGTAACAATTACGATGAGCAATCATTTTGATTTTAATTAAGTTTTTACTTCTTTGTACGAGACGAAAAAACAATTAACTTTTGTTTTTAAGACGTAAAAAACAAATCATGCTTTTTTCTTCGTTTCCTTTTCATGATGCATGGAAAAATTAGCAGAGTTTTTCTGTGCAATGAAATATTAGGTACTTTTTTGAATATTTATTAAGTTAGGGATGTACATTAAACTTAAGTTTTACAAATGCAGAGTTATGAAAACAAAATATCACCACTCTATTCCATCACGAAAAACGAGAAAATAAACAATTTTTCTCAATAATTGAAAAACCCACGTCTTTACTATGGAACATAAAGTGAATTTCCCAGAACAAAAACTGAATCCTTCCATCTAGGTATTCCAATTTGTTGCTTTTATTATGACATGTGTCCCTTTCGGTCTATTTAGAGCCCAAATTTTAAGTTGGCATGCCAATCTGGATGAAGCCAAAGAGTATAGTTCCTTGGTATATAAAAAAACATAGGATCGATACCATCTCAATACGAAATATCTAGAGCTTAAAGAAAGAATATTGTGGGTATCTAAGTAGCGGGAACTTTTATAGATAATATCAATGGGCCTCACTGAAAATCAGCGCTGTAAGCGACTGAGCATAACTGTTTGGTTTGCCGCAGCATTATGCTGAGTGGGGTCCGATTCCTGCACAGATGTGGCTTTATCATGATTTTTTTTTATATTCTTTATTTTTGTTTTATTTTTGTAATTGTCTATATTCTTACTGTACCCTTAAAGCCGGAATAAATGTATTTTCTTTCTTCTTTCTTTCAATATAATTAGCACAAATAACAGAATAATACAATAACATTCAAACCTAAGACCTCGATGAAAACAGTCGCATACCACAACTGCTTCACTACCGCAGTTAATTACTTAGTTGAGGAAGTATTGCAGTTCAAGTAGATGCTTTATTATGAAGTTATTAATATTGGTGCTAAGCAGAGTTCAAGGTTACCTCTATACAGCCTTCAAGGTAAACAAGTTCTTGATTACGTAGATTGAAACGAAACATAACATTGCATATTATATATTTTGCAATTTGATTATTTTGATTTTGGTTTTTTGAAATTATGGTATAAATAATTATTTATTAAATTACATTATAAATTACCTGTATAACTTAAGAATAGCTAATATATTTCGAAAAGATAGATAGGCAAAATACAAAAAAAAACTTTAACTTAACTTTTTTTTTTTCAAACTTTGTTAAGCTGAAGACAGAAGTCAAACTTGCAACTTCTGAGTATTTATTTCAAACACCTTGATCCTTAGGCCTCCAGAGTCCTTTTCTCATTAATTACATTTGTCCAGTGTTTTCCCAAGAGCCATTAACTCTCGTAATTTTCACTTAACTATGACAGCGCTATTTAGGTTTTATAACTTCATTTTTTGATATTGTAACAGAGTTAGCTAAGATGTAATAAAAAAGTAAGGAATGGAGCCCAGCTTACTCTATGGATGTCATAAAAGCCGTCTATGGAAAAGTTCGAAGGACACTATGAAAAAAAAAAAGAAAATAAGATACAAATGTGATGAGATGTCACAGTGACCTTGTATTCGCTCTCTGTCACCACACGGAGAATATTACTCTAATTACCTACTTTTACAATATGATATACTATATCAAGTTTCGTTTGATCATGCGTTGCAGTGGTTTTATTCTCATGATATACAGAGAAATTTATTGCTTTCCATTCGTATTACTTATTTAAATACACAGTAGGAAATTAAGTTTAATTAATTAAATAACAATAGTTAAATTTAAGAAGTGATATAACCCGTACGAAAGGAAATTAAGGAAATCTTCACAAAAACCCGTCTGGCCAGCTTTGAATTAAGCCAAGATTATATCCGGCTGTTATGATGATAATGATGAAATAAATGAATATATAATATCCTGTGGCATGTCGTTGTTATGTAACAGGAAGTGTTTCATTCACAAGTGTGTAGCAGAAGCGGTTAATACTGTTAAGCCCGATTTACACATCAACAAGTACCGTAGCGAGTTAAGTAGTAAGTTGTTGATTAAGTTGATTTGAATAGATCACCATCCTATTTTTTAGCGATATAAGTACGAAGTGCCCCCTCTCTCGCGTCTGTACTTGTCGATGTGTAAATTGGGATTGAGTCACTGTGATAGATATTTTGTCAAACGTCTTATTTCAGTTTTTTTCTGCCGACAAGTGCAACCTCTCTGTAACTATGCAAAGGAGGTTGGGAACTCTACATGGGCACCAACACAGATTTAAGTGGTTATCCATCAATATGATAACAGCGTCTAACTTCCTTAACCTTACATAACACTTCGCATTAACTGCAAGCACCTTAATATAATACGATTAAACTATTTCTATTTCTCCATGTAGTTATAGAGTATGATGATACTCTATTTTAAGAGAAAATTCATCATAATAGCCCATTAAAGTCCCACTGCAGGGGCAGGCCTCCTCCCATGACGGAGGGATACTTGGCCTACTAATACCACGCTGGTCAAGCAGATTGGTATCGGGTTCAATTTCAAGTTTTCCTTCTTTTTATTTCGTTAAGATAATAGTGATAAATAGGCATAATATAGGTAAATAGTCGGTTTTACGACACCCATGGGATGAGATGGGGTGGTGACATATAGTATTCTTACTTTGTCACCACACGGATGAAGAAAAAATTATCGCAGATATTATTTCAATTATGAACATAACTTAACATAGAACTCCTATTATACCAATCTCGTCCACGTGGTACAGAAAGCCTAGTTTTACCCTGTCTTTGCAGAAGGGCGACCTAGCTGTGTTCCATTAAAGAGCTCTTACAAAGTATAATTTTAATTTATATTTCTTGTAAGTGTTAATAATATTAAACAACTAGCTGCTGTGCCCGCGACTTCGTTCGCGTGGCGGATGTTACTTACTTCGCAATTCGATTTAATACTGAAAAATGGTTTTTGAAACCTTATAACAAACATATATACCTACACACGAATTGTAAAATTAACGAACGAACCAAAACCTTTTCAAAAACAGACCTTTACAAAGACAGATCTATGAAGACTGTGTCTAAACTTATACTGAAAGACATGAGCGAACGTCATTCTTTCAAGGAAAATCTTAATACCGATACTGAAAATGAGGTCACAGGCACAATGCCATCAGTTGTCAAATTGGTAAGTTAAAATAAATGACATCGCTTATTTCATGATAACAGCCCATTAATGTCCCACTGCAAGGACGCGCCTCCTCCCGTGACGGAGGGATACTTGGCCTACTAATACCACGTTGGCCAGTCGGATTGGTACAGGGTTTAATTTCAAGTTTTCCTTCATTTTTATTTCGTAAAGATAATATTCACCGATAGTCCCTTAGTCAGTTTTACGCCACCCATGGGATGAGATGGGGAGGTGACATATTGTATTCTTGCTCCGTCACCACACGGATAATCGCTAATTAATTATGAATGAATACATTTTGCACGCCACGTTATGGTGCGGCAGAATTACCTGCCTCGGTGGCGCGGCGGTCGCATTACATGGCTGGCGTGCATGAGGTCGCGGGTTCGATTCCCATGGAGGACAATTGTGATACACAAACTATTGTCCTTAGTCTGGGTGTTCTTTGTGTCCGTTAAATTGATATATTTAAAGGCTAGTGTGAAGACTTATAATTGATATTACACATACGATTCATGGTTAATTTTATTAACATTTAAAAGGAATAACTTATTAATAGCACTTAATAATAAAATAAAATTTATGATTACTACTGGTAACGCCATCTCGTGAACAAAAGAAACGAAATTTAAATTCATTCAACATTGAACCAAATCCATTTTTCATTACCCCTGATTTGTATTGGACTGTTCTAATAAAGAGATCTAGCGATATCTCGAGTATTACTTATCCGATTCCGATTGTTTTATTATAGTATAGATAGATAGATTACCTACTTTAAACTTAATACCTAAAAACTACGTATCTATTTATTTTAATATCTAAAGCGCACTTATTCCGAGAAGAGTCAATAGGAACCACGTCCGTTCGCATTAAGAGTCAATGTGAATGAAATTATATAGATGCACCGGTTGGCCGTTTCGGACGTTAAACAAAAATCAACCGTACAGCCGTACTCATAATGGCGCGGCGACATTTGGAAATTTTCTTTCATCTATATCTTGTGTGTTTATAAACCGATTTCTATAAAAAAAAATATGAATAAGGTATTAAAGTGTACTTTTGAAATATGGGAGTTTGAAAATGATATGTCTATGCAAATTACAATATATTTATGTATTTAATACACTGTGAAGAAAACCCTAACGATTAAACACGTTATTGTGGCTAATATATAAAAGATAGATATATACTATTCAGGACTTTTTTGTACATCTTTTGAAGACCATTATTTTTGTAATACATATTTTTGGCGTATGATCAACGTATGCGATGATAAGAGCTCGAACGCGCGTTTTTTCAACCGACTCACTTCAAATTTTTCGTCACTGTTTAGCTCCTATGTGTCTTAGCGTTATGTTATACAGCCTATAACCTGCCCAGGAGTATGGACTACAATCGTACCAAGTTTGGTTAAAATCCCTTCAGTAGTTTTTGACCCATGCGTGCACATACAGACAGACAGACAGACAGACAGACAGACAGACAGACAAAAAATTTATTGATTGCATTTTTGGCATTAGTATCGATCACCATTCATCCTCCAATATTAATTTTTAACATATATTCAATGTACAGAATTGATCTCTCTACAGTTTTATTATAAGTATAGATGTATTGTTATAAGTAACTTTTAAGTACAATAGATGTTTTATGAACGTACTTCTCACGGAAGATTATAATGATTTTCCTTGAAGTTATATATAAAATATTAACATATTTTATACTTAAGAAAATGTTATACAGAATGTACATGTAAATAAAAAGTGTATTTTAACACAAGATAGAGCTTTAGTTTGGATCTCCCTTGTTTCATCAAAACGATTTTAACAAATTATTACTTCCCAAACAATGTTTTGCATAATTTCATTTGCATGTCATAGTCACCATACTAACCTAACCTAACCAACTGTTTTAGTAGTATAAACATTGTTATTAAGCCTATGGATTTAGTAAAATTCCTTTGGGTAATGTAGTTTTGTCAAAATCTTTTTGGCAAAAAGGCAGGATCCCCTTTAGTTTACTAAGCAGAAACGAAAACATCATCAAAAATTGCCAATCCGTTTAGTGTTCTTTGTGTACGATAATGTAATGTTCTCGCGACATAATGCTGAATCTGGATCCTAGTCTGGGAGTTGTCTTTATTAGAAGAATAAGATATTATCCAGGTGACAGAGTAAGAATACAATATGTCACCACCCCATCTCATCCCATGGGTGTCGTAAAAACTGACTAAGGAAATATACGTAAATATTATCTTTACGAAATAAAAAGAAAGAAAACTTCAAATTTAACCCTATACCAATCCGTCTGGCCAGCGCGGTATTAGTGGGCCAGTTATCCCTTCGTCACGGGAGGAGGCCCGTCCCTGCAGTGGGACATTAATGGGCTGTTATGATGATGATGAAAAGAAGATTAACTAACGCCTTGTTTGAATCAAAGACTAGGGAGTGCCATACTAGGTACATGTCCAAAGTAGTATGTATTATATCATCATATCAGCCTTTGGACGTCCACTGCTGGACATAGGCCTTCACCATAAATTTTCACCCTGCACAGTCCTGTACTTACCTCATCTGTTAGTTTCCCCTCGCCCTAACTAGGTCGTATGTATTATGATACAAGAAAATGCAACAAAAAAAAGACAATTGCTTATGATTTTCCAAGTCTAAGAATACGTAAGTCTCAGGAGGGTTTCTCCATCTCTATATACTTACATAATATATGATAATATCCAATGGTTGAGGCCCGTCGGGAAATGAACATTTCCACCGACATATAAAGTACTATATCATTCAATAAGAGATGAATATTTCAACCCCTATATAAGTCGTTCAATCATGAAATAGTCTGTGCAATAGTTAATTTAAATCAAGTTTGTTATCTAGTTTGATATCTGCATCCGTGGTGGAGTGGTAGATAGTACAGCTCTCTATTCAAAAGACCTGGATTTCATTTCAAAGTTTTGCATAAAAACGTATAAATTTTGTATGTCATTTCTGCAAAGCAGTAAAATATATATTTCTCTCACTTTCACACAACGTCATCTAGTCCCAAACTAAGGGCCAGGCCACACGGCGCGGCACCGCACCGCACCGCATTACTCCTGCGGTATGGCGCCGGAGCGGTGCCGGACGTACCGTATGGCATACCATACATTTTTATATGTAGGAAACCGTTGCGACACGGCTCAGGTGCGCCGCGTCGGAGCCGCACCGCACCGTGTGGCCTGGCCCTAAGCAGAGCTTGTACTGTAGATACTACACAACGGATAAACATACTTAAATACTTCTTTTTTTTTGTAAATACATACACATTATAAATAGAAAACACCCAGACCAATGCAAAACAATCATGATCATGCACACAAAGATTAGTATTAAGCGGGAATCGAACCCGAGACCTCTGCGTAGCAGTCATATAACCACTACGCCACAGAGGTCGTGACAAAAATAAATCTTTCAAAAAATTTATCCCGTGGCTGAGGTGGGTAATACTGCCATTGAGATGCTGTAGAGTTTACCATCGGATGAGCGAATAGTTTGTCTTATCATTGGTATCATAAACAAGCATGGGCTGTTCCAGATTCCGCCGAATTTTGTCCTCTACAAATTAGATCTTATTATCCTGAGCTGTTAAGTCTTATAACTCTATAATTTTTGACTAAACAAAAAGGTACATAAACACAGCACAATGCTGCTCAGAGATAGATTAAGCCAGCTCAGCTGTGGTACCGACCTAGAATCCCCTTAGCTGTAGAGCCGTGATTAGTTTACAGTTACGTTTACAAATATGGATGCTCTGTTTCTAGGATTATGTTTTCGAAGGGCTTACTTAAAAGCTTTGTTAATGGTACCTAAATAGGAAGAACACCTCATCTGCCTCTAAGTATAGCACGAGATCGCGCTTTCGAATCCTTCGTGGTTTTTGTTTCCGTGATGATAATATTCAATGCTGATGATAATCTCCATGTGGTAACGGAGTAAGAATACAATATGTCACCACCTCATCATATCCCATGGGTGTCGTAAAAATCGACTAAAGGCTATCCGTGAATATTTTCTTTACAAAATAAAAAGAAGGAATACTTAAAATTAAACCCTATACCAATCCGTCTGGCCAGCGTGGTTTTAGTAGGCCAAGTATCCCTCCGTCACGGGAGGAGGCCCGTCCATGCAGTAGGACATTAAAGGGCAGTTATGATGAATATTCAATGCATGAGTTGTCTTTTTGAAATAATAAAAAAGAAAGTGTGTTCCAGTTCGTCATATCCATGGTACTGACCTCAGTGTCTAGTAGTCTGTTCCGGATTTCTATACCTTTAAATAACTGTATGAATACTTTAAAAACCCTCTCATTTCTTAATTGCGGCAGTACGTAGTCGATTCCTCTTCCTTCTTCATAATTATTAATAACAATAGGTTTTATCATCATAACAGCCCATTAATGTCCCACTGCAGGGACGGGCCTCCTCCCGTGACGGAGGGATACTTGGCCTACTAATACCCAGACGGATTGGTATAGGATTGAATTTCAAGTTTTCCTTCTTTTTATTTCGTAAAGATAATATTCACGGATAGTCCCTTAGTCGGTTTTTACGGCCCCCATCGGATGAGATAGGGTGGTGACGTATTGTATTCTGACTCCGTCACCACACGAAGATATTGTAATACACGATAATTATTAATAACAATAGATTACATAAAATTCTTAATATAAAATAACATTCTTATATCTAAATTGTAATGTTTATGAAATACTTTCCTCAATATTATTATAGTTTTTACACAAAACCCTTGTAACAATATGGCCGGCAAGGAATGTGGGACGTTATTGACTAAACAATATTGTGATATAGATCATGTAACACGACCCTTACATTATATAAGAGTTGTATTTTAGGTATATATTATGTTACTGCCCTTAGGAACGAACTTTGTACAGAACCATGTTCTCAATGGTTGTATTTTCTTAAATGTTTCTGTAGAACTTAGGTTTTGATTGTTTGAAAGAGAACGAGTACTACCAATTAAGCCCTACAGAAATTTCGTCGAAATTTGTTACTAAATACTTCATACGCTCCGTGTGGTGACGGAGTAAGAATACAATATGTCACCACCCCATCACATCCCGTGGGTGTCGTAAAAACCGACTAAAGGACTATCCGTGAATATTATCTTTACAAAATAAAAAGAAGGAAAACTTGAAATTAAACGCTATACTTAAAGCCTGGCCAGCGTGGTATGAGTAGGCCAAGTATCCCTCCGTCCTGGAAGAAGGCTCGTCCCTGCAGTGGGACATTAATGGGCTGTTATTATAATATGATGACTTTATACGACACCTGGGCATGAAATCCGTTCGGTATGCCAGAAGAGGGTTGTCAGGGTCATGGGCGTGTTGGTTCTTCTCTGCGTGTGGGGCTCTAGGCAAGCCTTCGGGAGGATAATTCTAGAGATCTGTTACAGACATTACTCCCATTATGCCACTGCGATCACAACAACAGGAAACGACACCCTTGGAATTTACTTCTTTACAACATTTTCTCAGTCGCTCTGCAGATAATTTGTTGATTATTTAGTTATTTATTATATTGACGACCTCTGTGGCGTAGTGGTTATATTAAATGGCTGCTACACAGAGGTCTCGGGTTCGATTCCCGCTCAATGCAAATATTTGTGTGCATGAACATGATTACATATTTGCATTGGTCTGAGTGTTTTCTATGTGACGACCTCGGTGGCGCGCCGGTAGAACCAGCGGATCCCCACGCAGGACAATAATTTGTGAGATTCACAAATTCTTGTCCTGAGTCTGGGTGTTCTATGTGTCCGTTAATTGATGTTTGTAAAAGTCCCCGCGACACAGGGCATGATCCCTAGTGCGGGAGTTGTCTTTTAAAAAAAAAAATAAATAAAAAAAAAAAAAATATGTATAATATGCATGTATTTACAAGAAAAAGTAAATAAGTATGTTTATCCGTTGTCTAGTACAAGCTTTGCTTAGTTTGGGACTAGGTGGCGATGTGTGAATGTGTGAGGATTATTTCAATAAAAAAATAGGAATCAAACATTTTTGCTTAACGTTTAATGTGCGTATAAATGTTGGTTTCTTTGTATTAAAGGTAGCTCCGCGCCATTTTCAGTGGCAATTATGTTCTGAAAGCTTTTGCTAGAAAGGTAAACGTTAATTGGGTCTAGTGCTTGCATTGCCTTTGACTAAATCGAGACTCTCAGTCAGTAGTGGTAGCTGTAAGGTCGTGGCTTCGATTCCTATGAGGAGATAATTTTTGTTTAAATCTCCTTTATTTAAAATAGCCATACATAGTTTAGATTAAGTCGGCTATGTAGAGATATTTATGAAAATACTTTATTGGGAGGTCGGGTTTCCTACAGTGACGGAGTGAATCTTGGACTATTATCACCACACTGACAAAACGGACTTATTTTTTTCAACTTTCGAAAACATCTGTAAATTTCCCTTAGTTATCTCTTAAAGACACCTGATGTGATGATATAAGGTGGGTAGAAAACACCCATACCAATGCAGACATTAATATTCATGCTCACAAAAAAAATGTTTGCATTTATATTTGGAATCGAACCCGAGACCTCTGTTCTAGCCTCAGAGGTCATAAAAATACCTAAAACCAATATCTTAAACTAACATTCATTGCCAACTATCAATGCCAAGATAATTTCAAATAATAAAAAGTACAAACAACAAAAAATATAGAATAGGCTTCCATTTTGTTTATCTGTAAGGTCAATCGATTTTAACGTGAAGGCACGAAACGGAAATGCGTGATAATCATGATTGATTTTTGTTTAATAATTATTATAATTATATACACACCTCAACAAAGTCTAGGGATATTTGGTATTTACTCAATTAACTTCAAAATTATTGAAGATAGCATACAACATGTTTATATTTTTATAAAGACAATTTATCAGGCTACAATCCAGAATTAAATAAAAGAATTATTTTTGCATAAATAATTTTTTATTCAAATAAATAAAAAACTTGGAAAATTAGTAAAACTAACAATGAATATGTTTCTTAAGCAAAAATTAATCTGTTTTTAACTGTTATGTGAGTAATCAGTAGTCAGCACATTAAAAAAACCGTAAATAACGGTCCTGGAATGGTTTTTCATGCTTTTATTATGTTATCCAGGTCTTGGTGCGGTATATTGTTCCAGGTCCGACTAGGATGCAAAAAAAGTTGCCCTTCCATCGCAATTTTATGCAGGAAAAATCACCAAAACCCTTCTTTTGAACATGTCCTACGCGTATTTTATGGTTTTGAGGATAGTGGATTGAGTGGTTCAGCATAAAATCGATACGTCGTGCTCCTGCAACCAGCTCGTCATCACTCTCTCTTTATGCGAACGGGTGTTATTGTCCATGAACTTGAATATTTGGCCTAATTGTAGTCTACGGGGGTAGATTATTAGTACTAGCACCTCGTTAAATTATTTTTCAGCCGTCATGGTGTTTCTGATCAAAACGCGCTCTGTTCTTCGACCGATACAAATTCCCGTCCAAACCATAATTTGTTCTATCGTGGTATGAATAGATTTTCTGAAGATGTTGTAGACTGCTATCACAACAAGGAACTCGCCAAGCACGTTCTCTACGTGAATCCGAGTGGAAACCGAACCGGGACTCATGTGTAAACACTACTACAGATCACAGGTTGTTTTTGCACAGCAAATGTTCACGAGCCCAGTCTAGTCGTCGTGCGCGATTCGCTCGGCGTAGTGCTGGAGTATAAAGCGGTATGCGAGCATAAAGGTGGGCTTCGTGCCGACTTCTTCTGACAGTTTGGTCACCCGCAAGAGGCTCCACCAAGAGCTGGAGCCTCTACACCAGCTGCATGGTAGTAACATTTGGCTGTCTTTTCGCAGGAACTTGCAAAAATCGATAATTTCGTTGAGTGGTGATAGACTTTTTGCCGTGGTATCTTTCAGCCATTTCACCAGTAGCACGATAACGTGACCATAACCTTGATTTCATATTTTGTATTGTTTCAATCTCTTCAGCAATACTCCGCTTAGTACCCGCAGCTGGGAGCATGCCTACTGCCCATAATATTTTGTTTCTGATGAAATGGCGCCGCTGCTTAATGCACACAATATCATTCATTCGAAATAAACGTTTAAATTGTTATAAATCTTAAATTTTACACAAAAAAGCAGTCAAAACTTACTATTGGTAAATGAAATTTTCGAACTTGGCTACGTTTAAGCCGCGTAAATCTTTTATTTTTAATTTTATTTTTCAAATTAAAATTTAGAATGGTTGAAAAAGGTTAACAAAGTTAGATGTCATCAAAAGAATTAAAAAAAAAACAAAATTACAAACCAAATTTTTTGACATTCACAACTTTATACAAAATATCCCTAGACTTTGTTGAGGTGTGTATATATGAATTGATGATTGAATGATTTTGTTAGTGTATACTGTGGTTGTCATGATGCAGGTTGCGGGTTCAATCCTTGAGTAAGTGAATTATTTGTATAATTCCCCGACCCGTGCCTCTTTTCTCTATTGTCTTTCCGCTTAATAATAATTTAATTAAATCCGTAATAAACTATTTTAGATTACAAAATTTAATATAAATTAACTACAAAGGCATTCACAATAATGCATCATATATTTATAAAGGAATACACTATTTTCTTTAGCTTATATTCTAAAGAAACTTAACCCAGCTAAAATCCTTATAAAGCAAACGCCTAGTAATATTAAAATTGTATGCAAAGCACCAGAGTATTTCTCATAATGTTTCCAATGTTAACTAAATTACATTCTTTTAGCTATAAAATATTCAACGCGTTCTTCACAAACCTATAGTGAGAATTTGTAGTGTAAAGGATGTTCCATACTAATATTATAAATGGGAAAGTCTGTCTGTTTGTCTTTCTTTCACTGCAAATTGGAGCGACGAAGACGAGATAATTGAAGAGATGGAGAGTAACATAGGCTACTTTTTTTTCTTCTGTGTCCAGGAAAGAGGAACAGTACTACTAAAGAATAAAGGCTAGTGTTTATTTGGCCGTGAAAAAGCAGCCTATAAGCAGCCTCTGCAGAGCCCAGCTTCCTATGATAAAGATTAACTTAGCTTACCTATGGTAGAACATCCAACAGTCGCAAGATGCAAACTTTGGCTTTAAAAGTGTCAGCGTATAGGTTGGCCGCTGTAGAGCAAATATGTGTAAGTGGGGATTCAGAGCCGCTTGTCTTCCCCAATGTGTGTCGCATCTACTGGTGTGCCCTTTGTGTCCTGAGCGGTGTACGATGGACGATCTTTACGCGACCACTCCAAATGCCATTGAAGTGGCCGCTGACTATTCTAAAACTGTTTGAGTTTCGATCATTGACACGAGAGAAGAAGAAGCTTATAATAAACTTATACCACGACAGCCAGGCTGATAAGTACGGGTATTAAATCGGCGGGAACCAACATTTTACATTGACAATTATTATTGCTGCCATAGTGATTAGCACAGACTAGGTCTACTGATTGCTTAATAATAAGAAACGTAAAGTCTAATAAGCTAATTTAAAAAAAAACGAAGCTTGTACAAAATTCGGTAAAAGGAAACCTCTAAACCTAAACAACTATTCAACAAAATAAACCAAGTTTAATTTTAACTTAAACTTACTTAAGTATACAAACTTAAAACTTAAAAACTTAACCGCGCCTTTTCTTAAGCTATGCATTCAGGCAACTCATTAACCTTAATGTATTTACCTATGCACACGGGGGGCGCGGTGTCCGTCATCAACTAATTACAACTCATTATGTAATCTTAAATGAGTATGTGTACTTAAGAGTTATGTCACGGGGTAAAGATTTATTATCTTTGTTGTACCAGCACCTACGTGGCCCAATGCAGGGAGCGGCCTCCTATTTATATGTCGCCAGGTGGCTATCTGTATCAGTTTCAGACTTCTTCAAGTAGGTAAAGGCTCGAGGTATTTTGGAAATAAATAGGATTTGTAGAACGTAAACTTATATTCACAAATTTTAAGCAAATACAACTTTCTAATAATTTTAATGGTAAAGAAGGACAATAGCATTCCGTGAGCAGTCTTTCAACCACCACGTTCTGCTAGAATGACGACTCCTTGTCATTCTCGTCCGAACATTTTGAATGTTTGTTTCATAATTCAATACGAACGTTAAAACCTCCTTTAACGTTATCCAATAAAAAGGTTAGTTTGTTTCACGGCGCCAGGGATGCGCCTTCACGGCCGGACTGACAATCGCCCGTCCTCGGGCGTATACATTCCTGCAACAATGACAATACAATACCATTAGGTACTCAAGGCATCAGGCTCGTCCAACCTGACACGAGTCAATGCTTCTTACTTTCCAGCCATCATCTCTACAATTCAGCATCAATAAGTGAACTGAACCCATACATCACACACAACGCATACGACCCAACCAGGCAACCCTGCTGAACTAGCTACAAGTCAGGGTCTACATTTCTTCCCTGGGTGTTGCGTCCCTACTGCTAGCCACTAGCAGCCCAGGACCTACAACCACCCAGCACAGACCTTACCTGGGTGTTGCGTCCCCTTAACCAACCCAAACAAGTGTGGTCTGGGTGGCACATCGCCGTCTACCAATAAACTAGAAGTGTCAGTATAGTTAACACTTTTTCTACAAATAGTCTCAAAATAATACTGTCCTTTTATGTTCCTCTTTACTCTTCCTCAGAGAGCCCTCGAAAATACATTTCGACTTCACCAGGAATAAGATATTTTGTTGACAGCTACACATCAAGTACTCCACCGTTTCGTCTTCTTTACCACACGCTCTCCCTGTAAACATACAGTCAGATATAAGACTGCGGCTTAGGTTCAACAGCTTTTTGTTTTGTTTTCTTTTTGTGCTTTGGCAGTATTTACTTGGCGCTTCCTAAAGGCTATAATATTGACTCGCCTTCACATGACCGTCCTGACATTCACACGTCCTCGTGTGAGCTACCTCAAGGAGTTATTTTCAATGACAGTCGAACCACAAAAACTATATTCTTATTTAGTTACTGTTACTTGCAAAACAAGCATCACTCAGCCGACAAGCACTCTACCCACACCCTCACGGTGCCCTATCCAACAACACAGGACTCAGGCAACTCTTATGGTGCCTGATCCAACAACACAGGACTCAGGCCACCCTCACGGTGCTGATCCAACAACACAGGACTCGGAACAACGTTGAGTGTGGGTTACCGTCCTTATCAGATAGCGGACAGCTTAATACTCCATCACGAGTTTACTCAATAAAATACTGCAAAGGATATGCGGTTCGACACGCGTGATGAAATAACTCCTATTAATCTTGAACCGACTTACGGACCTTGGTATATTTGTGGTACTAATTTAATGTAACGGCGTAGCTTAGCAGTGGTACACGCCAACAAAACAGACTTGTAATAGTATAGCACATTGTAACAATATAGTACTTACAGACATGTTGGACATCACTTATTGTCCGCCCTTTAATCTTACCTTATTTTTACCCAACTGTGTTATGTAGCATAATCGTCATCATTACCAATTAATTTTCATTCCCTAGTATCGATATCCATTTTCCTTGTCGTGTCAAACACAGACACATTACTGTATAGCTGAAATCAAAAACACTTTAAACATGGCACAAAGCCGCCATGAGTCGCGCGCCATGATCACATTCTTCTTCAATGCCAAAATAGAAATCCATATAATTTATCAGAATTTTCCCGTCGGCAAAGATGGCGTCTTCATAGTACGAATAATCGTAATAAAATTCTTGTTTTGTCGCTCAAGCGGCAGTTGCCATTTTTCATAGGTATTACCACGATTTCAAACACGTGGTCTTCGGATCCCACTTCTGATGTCGCCAGGTGGCTATCTGTATCAGTTTCAGACTTCTTCAAGTAGGTAAAGGCTCGAGGTATTTTGGAAATAAATAGGATTTGTAGAACGTAAACTTATATTCACAAATTTTAAGCAAATACAACTTTCTAATAATTTTAATGGTAAAGAAGGACAATAGCATTCCGTGAGCAGTCTTTCAACCACCACGTTCTGCTAGAATGACGACTCCTTGTCATTCTCGTCCGAACATTTTGAATGTTTGTTTCATAATTCAATACGAACGTTAAAACCTCCTTTAACGTTATCCAATAAAAAGGTTAGTTTGTTTCACGGCGCCAGGGATGCGCCTTCATATAAATAGGGAAACTTACCCTTCTGTTACTGTAAACCTATAGTATGTACAATTATTTAAACTGTCATGGTTACATTCACTAATATATTACTGTAGTATGTACCCTACAGTTACTACGCTTCATATACACACCTCAACAAAGTCTAGGGATTTTTTCTCGATATTTTGTATTAAGTTGTGGAACTAAAAAAAAATTGGTTTGTTTTTAATTCTTTTGATGAAAACTTACTTTGTTAACCTTTTTCAACCATTCTAAATTTGAATTTGAAAAATGAAATTAAAAATAAAAGGTTTACGCGGCTTAAACGTAGTCAAGTTCGAAATTTTCATTTACCAACAGTAAGTTTTGACTGCTTTTTTGTGTAAAATTTAAGTTTTATAACAATTTAAACATTTATTTCGAATAAATGATATGGTGTGCATCAAGCAGCGGCCCCATTTCATCATAGAGGAAATGTTAAGGGCAGTAGGCATCCTCCCAGCTGCGGGTACTAAGCGGAGTGTTGCTAAAGAGATTGGAACAATACAAAATATGAAATCAAAGTTATGGTCACGTTATCCTGCTACTGGTGAAGTGGTTGAAAGATACCACAGCAAAAAGTCTATCACCACTCAACGACATGATAGATTTTTGCAAGTTTCCGCGAAAAGACAGCCTAATGTTACTACCATGCAGCTGGTTTAGAGGCTCCAGCTCTTGGTGGAGCCTCGTGTGGCTGACCAAACTGTCAGAAGAAGTCGGCATGAAGCCCACCTTTATGCTCGCATACCGCTTTGTAATCCAGCACTACGCCGAGCGAATCGCGCACGACGACAAGAGTGGGCTCGTGAACATTTGCTCTGCAAAGATAACGTGTGATCTGTAGTAGTGTTTACACATGAGTCCCGGTTCGGTTTCCACTCGGATTCACGTAGAGAACGTGCTTGGCGAGTTCCTGGTTGTGATAGCCGTCTAAAACATCCTGAGAAAAACTATTCATACCACGATAGAACAATTATGATTTGGACGGGAATTTGTGTCGGTCGAAGAACAGAGCGCGTTTTGATCAGAAACACCATGACGGCTGAAAAATAACTTAACGAGGTGCTAGAACTAATAATCTACCCCCGCAGACAACAATTGGGCCTAATGTTTAAGCTCATGGACGATAACACCCGTCCGCATAAAGCGAGAGTGATGACGAGCTGGTTGCAGGAGCACGACGTATCAATTTTATAGTGAACCACTCAATCGCCTAACCTCAAAACCATAAAATACGCGTAGGACATGTTCAAAAGAAGGGCTTTGATGAATTTTCCTGCTTAAACTTGCGATGGAAGAGCAACTTTTTTTGTATCCTAGTCGGACCTGTAACGTTATACCGCATCAAGACCTGGATAACTTAATCCAAGCATGAAAAATCGTTGCAGGACCGTTATTTACGGTTTTTTGAATGTACTGACTACTGATTACTCACATAACAGTTAAAAACAGATTAATTTTCGATTATTTTCACTTTTGCTAAAGAAACAAATTCATTGTTAGTTTTACTAATTTTCCAATTTTTTTATTTATTTGAATAAAAAATTATTTAAGCAAAAATAATACTTTTATTTAATTCTAGATTGTAGCCTGATAAATGACCTTTATAAAAATATAAACATGTTGTATGTTATCTTAAGTAATTTTGGAGTTAATTGAGTAAATACCAAATATCCCTAGACTTTGTTGAGGTGTGTAGGTGCCTTGTTTGGAAAAATTCACTTACTAAACTAAAACCTGCCGGTGTTACATCGCTCACATAGCCGTGGCCCAAAGTTAAGCGTAATTCTTCCGTAGCCCCCGATACTTCTATGTACTTGCTTCATCCTTAGATTTTACGCCATTTATATACGTCAATTCGTTGGCTGCATGGTCATAATTCCAAATTTTTTTCTGCTCTCGAAATATTCATTTTTAGATCGTAAAGAATGCCTTCGAAGAAAAATATTTTTTTCTAATTATTACCAAAAACCAGCTAAAATAATGAAAAAGAATTGGCTTCTTAATCCAGAGTCAAGCCTGCAAAAAAGGTTAAAGAAACGTCTGAAAGATCAGTTTCATATGGGTTATTCTCGTTAACCTAAATGCATGCTGGCGACCCTCATTGACTAATTGCTCCGAGTAACCTTGCTAACATCTTTGACAACTTCATTTAATTACTTTATGGTCCTCTCCAGTGACGAAAGGGAACTTGACACAAAAGAATATACGCCAATCAAAAAGGTATTTAAGGAACATGGCAATATGACCGTATCGGAAACGCAATAACAGTCTAGGATTAAATGGAAAAGAGGATACGATTTCACTCCGTCGCTATCAGTTTGCTGGTCTAACCAAAAGAGGACAATTATTATTTGTGCGATTCACAAATATTATCGTCACGAACTTGAACACTTCCTGCATTGCGTTTATAAAATTCCCAACTACACATCATATTTTTACTTGAAGAGCACTAGCTTCAAAACATGTATACATCAGCTTTTAAAATTTCGCGTCTCCATCGTTACGTTCCAGACACGAATACAAAACAAATTTACGACATTTCCTTTTATCGTGGAAGGTTTTAAAACAAGTAAAATCGTCACAAAAGTAAAACAGTGTAAAGTAATAATCGTTAGATGTTTGTTCAAGCCAGGTTGCGGCCGTTTCTATTTGTTTTAGTAATGGTTCCAAGCAAAGGGTCCGTTTGTTCAGTTCTATGCTCCGTTTAATTTTCTATTTCGGACGAGTGAATTTTGCTTGTATTTTCTCTGTAACTAACCGGTTATATCAAAATAGAATTCGTATTCTTAACCGCTCTCTTGTTATGTTTGGTTTGTAACTGCTATATTAATTTTGAAGTCTGATTTTGATGTAGAACAATATCGTCTAAGTATTATTGACTTTCTGAAGATTTGGTTTATCAAATTTAATTATAAGCTCTTGCTATTTGTTCTGGTTTTGTATAGATAACGTGGTTTTTAGCAAGACGGCCACTTTGAAATAATGTAAAGAAATATAGTGGTATGCTACTAGCTGGTATATCCCTGAATATGCGGGATGTAGTCCTGATCCACAAAAGCATTTTTTTTGCTGTTCGATAAACGCTTGGACCTAGGGAAATAACAGCTAATTGATCTCTTAAGCGGGTTTGGATGATGGATCCGCAGATTACAAAGTGCCGTGATAAGATGACTTTTTCGGAGGACGTGAACTACCCTTGATTGTGCCGCTGAATTCATAATAACACAGTTCCAGCGACCTACAAATGCGAGACGAAGCAGGGTCCTTGTAGTGTGTGCAATCCCAAAACTATCCCATTGTCATTCACGACACTCACACAGTGGGCCGACGACACGGTTAGGACAGCGAGATACCGATGGATGAGGCACAGGACCGCGCAAGGTAGAAATATTTGGAGGAAGCCTATGTCCAGCAGTGGACGTCAATTGGCTGATATGATGATGATTACTTATTCGCTTGCCACCTTAAAGCAATGAAATTTACGATTTACAAAAACCCTAACGTTGTTGGCTAGAAATCATATAAAAAGCCAGTTAGTTATGTTACTTTTGATTAGATTTTTGATGTTAAGTATTTTTTATCGAAACCTACTATGAGTCATAAATTGAAATATCTAATAAACTTTAGAACTAGTTTTTTGACATAACAACAAAAAATGGCACGTGAATAGGTATTGCATCAACAGGTAAATTTTGTATACAATATTTATTCGAGTTCTTACATTAATAAAGGACATCAACAGTTATTCATTCTTACCAGCTTTTCATTGTCCCATTGCTTTGGAAGAGACCCGTGCGCCTCGTCTAGTGATGTAAGCGATACCGTCAGGGAGGTAAAAGGCATACAAGTCTATAGTTGACAGATCAGACGCATTGGTACAAATTTTCATGTCAAAAAAATTTGCTTATTTTTTTGTTGATTTAAAACTTGGCAACTCTTTTCTGTTAGTCGGTCTAACTACACGATAGTATGGAGTCATCAAAACGACGTTGCCTAAATATCCTTATTTCATAACAGCCCATTAATGTCCTACTGGAGGGACGGGCCTCCCATGACGGAGGGATACTTGGCTTACTAATACCACGCTGGCCAGACGGATCGGTATAAGGTTTAATTTCAAGTTTCCCTTCTCTTTATTTCGTAAAGATAATATTCACGGATAGTCCCTTAGTCGGTTTTTACGACACCCATGGGATGAGATGGGTTGGTGACATATTGTATTCTTACTCCGTCACCACACGGAGAATTCTTACTCCGTCACCATACTTAATAGTGAATAGTGGTAGCTGGCTAAATCAATTATCATTACTATTAAAATATTTTCTTAATCTTCGTTTAGTAGAACATTAGGTGAGCAATATAGTCTTCTGACCTACTTTTGCAAACAATACTTTGAAACTTTCTTAACACATGAATTATTAGTCCTTACGGCTAATGTTAGATTATGTCGTTGCCATGACAACATTGATTTGTACACCTCAAGGGACCCCTTTTTCTTCTTTATAAGTAGTGTTTTAACATTTGTTATTATGCATATTTCTGTTAAAAATTTAAATTTATTGTCTAGGCTAAAAAAAAAATTCACGGCTGTTGCTATTTGTTTTTTTACTAGTTGGTGCCCGCGATTTCGTCTTCGTCTCATTATTTTAGACAATTCAGATAATGCCTTTATAAATTGTTGCCTATGTGTTTGTCTTATCTATAAGCTATATTATAGTAAAATTTCATTATAATCCATTTAGTAGTTTTGACGTGAAAGAGCAACAAACATTCACACTTACAAACTTTCGCGTTTATAATAATAATAGGATTTAAAAGACAATTTCCTAACATGGAACTGAGATCTTTTTTCCAGGGGCTCTTAAGCCCGATTTACACATCGACAACATCAACTTTATCAACAACTTACTACTTAACTCGCTAGTGTACTTGTCGATGTGTAAATCGGGCTTTATAGACATGAAATCTTAATCTAGACCCAAGACAATAATTTGTGGATCACACAATGTCATGTTGGATTCAAAACCACGATTTCGCTGACATAGCGCTGATAGGAACTGGAATGGGTGAAGAGACATGCCACCAAAAAGTTAAAAATTCAACCAACGACGACGAAAACTATCTAATGCAATAAGTGGTCCGATACCAATTACCGTATTGCCATGAGCTCTGTCGTAACCTGTTGCGGTTGAGGCGTGAAGTTATTACCAACTAGTGTACTTGTAATACCAATTGTTTTATTGACATAGAAACACATGTCGCGGCACACCTAGTGCTGAAGTAAAATAAGTCCTATTAGAGAGTATAAAGGTTTATATTGCTGTGCATTGGTTTAAGTTGTAAAACAAACCTCGTTTGGTCCGTTGTTGTCTAATGTACCTATGTACGGAAGAGTGTGTGCTCTTGGCCTTCAGAGTTAACAACAACATTTCTAGCATTCAGTTATTTGGTAAATTTGACTCAGCTGCAATTAGCAGGATACAAAATATGTTTAGATCTAAATTATTTTTGGAGCATATTTTGGTCACTAACTCGTAGCTAGCTCGCTTATACAGCTACCATGCATAAGGTCGAATAATTTATGTAAGTATATATTTGGAGATACAAGGGCTTTATACAAATGTTTTCTTGGAATTGGTTTCGCTTCGAAAAAAAAGAATACACAACAACAAAACAATTTCAACACCAACACAAAAATATTAAACATTACACAAACAAATTTTTGATAAAACAAAAAGTATCCAAAAACTGAAGTCCCATCAAAGAGCATACAACACAGTCATAATAAGAGCCACTGATCAACGTGACGTAAAGCTCTTTATAGTACTTGTACCTCTCTAGCCGAATATCATTCGAATTTACTCCACCTACACGATCGTTATCGCTGCAAAATTTACGGAACTGTCGAATGCCTTTGACAACTTTGCGCTTGTCAATGGTGAGGGATGTCACATGGCTATTTAAAGGGTATTTATCCCTTTTCATTTTGGGTATCAATAAATTAAAGTTATACTTAACTTCGTTTATTTATCCCTTTTTTTTCTTATGTTTATCATTGTGTGATCTTCAGTCTTTGCCAAGGAGGGAACTTATAGCTACGTCAAAAAGGGCAAAGCACAATTTATAAGTAAAATCACGTAGGGTTCTTAAACAATCAATTTACAAAGTAAAGAATTTTCAGATTTATTAAGGTGACCTACAACGTAAGTATGATATAATTAAATCATTACCTAATTAACCTTTAACGTAGAGACATACTCAGAGTATGTCTTGTTAGTTTTCTTACGCGACTAATAATAAATTTACAAAAGAGTGCTGCATTATAATGATGTGATTAATCGACTACGAAAATAATCGATAATATGTCATTACTACTTAAGCCAAGTTTCGACTGTTTTTAATATCTTGTCACCACGAAAGCTTTCCTTTGTCCAGAGCAATGCCAACCTTCAATATTGACAAAAACTTTTTGTAAGTTTTGATTTTTGAGAAAACAAAACATTAACCCTATCCGTGTTCCTTGTATCACATATGAGACATTTTAATATTGTCTCCTAGCAAGGCAGGCAACCTATTAAATTCTTTTAATTAATTTGTAGCTCCTTTTTCAACAATATATAATATATAATATTCGTATATATAATATTGACCATGGCATAAGCAAACAGTAACAGAATACTCGACAATGCCTATACTCAAGTTTAAAAAAAATATTATACTTTCAATTGATGAGTAATTTGTAATACCAATTAATAACATACTTCCTATTGCAGTTGGTTATAACAAAAGTGTATTATTATGATACATAAAGGATACATAAGTAATTAATGTTATAACTACATATTGAAGTGAATGACCATTGTACTTGCCTTCATTAACTGTTTTAATAATAGTCGTTTAGTGACTTTATATTTTTTTAAGATGGGTAATTGGTTTAGTTTTTATTGTACACGTAGTTCATCATAACAGACTATTAATGCCCCACTCCAGGGACGGGCCTCTTCCCATGGCGGAGAAATACTTGGCCTACTAATACCACACCGCTGGCCAGACGGATTGGTATAGGGCTTAATGTTTTCCTTCTTTTTTTTATTTCGTAAAGATAATATTCATGGATAGTCCCTTAGTCGGTTTTTACGACACCCATGGGATGAGGTGAGGTGGTGACATATTGTATTCTTACTCCGTCACCACATGGAGACACAAGATACACGTAGTTAGTCAAGAAAGAACAAACTGAAAGATAGGTGGATGGAGAAAGTAGAAAATGGTAGGGCATACTCACACTCATAAGATGTGCGCTTTGTAGTGTCGATATTACTGGAGACAAATAATAATTATTATTTGTCTATTACTAATTTGCTGTAAACTATCATTCGATTTTTCACAAAGAGAAAAGTACTTATTAGATTAGGGATAATCGCAGATATTTTTACAACTACAGAAATTATTATGTAATTACGGCACGAATGGCAATTGCTCGTGGATTGTAAAAGTGGATTCAAAAAGTGATCGTTACTAAAACGTCAGCTGTTTATCAAAACTGCTCCACCAATAAGACAGCGAAACATATATTATTATACGAAACCATACCAGCCCATTAATGTCCCACTGCAGGGACGGGTCTCCTCCTGTGACGAAGGGATACTTGACCTACTAATACCACGCTGGCCAGACGGATTGGTATAGGGTTTAATTAAGTTTTCCTTCTTTTTATTTCCTACAAATAATATTAACGTATAGTCCCTTAGTCGATTCCTACGACACCCATGGGATGAGATGGGGTGGTGATATATTGTATTTTTACTCCGTCACCACACGGAGAATTATTATATGAAAGCTTAAAACAAATTAACAAATAAGTATATTTATCAGACAAAGTGCTATAGAAACAGTTCTTCCGCTCCGGTGAGCGCTGTTAAATGGAAACCATATTATTTGTAAAGACGACGTCGTTGGTTCGTCGTGCAGTGGCGGACATTTTTCATTTCGTATTGTTGAGAGCGCGTACGATACGACTACATAGTAATACCACTGATTATGGTACAAGTTATAAGAATTTGTGACATATTTCTTAAAGATCCATTCTTGCATTCGGGATTGAGCCCTATCTCACGGAAACTTTTAAAGTCATTAAACTAATGAGGTGACAGAGTAAGAATACAATATGTCACCACCCCATCTCATCCCATGGGTGTCGTAAAACCGATTATGGGACTAACCGTAAATATTATCTTTACGAAGTAAAAAGAAGGAAAACTTGAAATTAAACCCTATTCCAATCCGTCTGGCCAGCGTGGTATTAGTAGGCCAAGTATCCCTCCGTCACGGGAGGAGACCCGTCCCTGCAGTAGGACATTTTTGGGCTGTTATGATGATGATGATGATGACCACTTGACTTGGATGTATACCGGTTGATGTCTTGTCCTTTCGTTCGCGCTATCCAGCCAGCAACCAACGAAACATACTTTCTCACTTGGACCACGCATCAAAGATGAAAAAAAAACGTACACATTTTAATTTATCCTCTGGAGGATTTATCCGGGACTCTTTGTAGTTGATTTATGTTGCCCTAGACGTCTAGGCCTAGCTTAACATGTACTTCTTACACGTCACCTTCATTTGTGTTACGATAATATAATCATCGGTAGAGCTGCGGGGAGGGACTTAAAATATTTTAAGTTTATACATTCATCACACTTTCACACAACGTCATCTAGTCCCAAACTAAGCAGAGCTTGTACAATGGGTACTAGACAACGGATATACATACATAAATACTTTTTTTTTGTAAATACATAAATATAAAAAATACCGAGACCAATGCAAACAATCATGTTCATGCACACAAAGATTTGTCAAGTCAGTGTCTCATAAGACGGTACTAGCAGGCTGGCAACTCCCAAACGGAATACAGAGAGTAGACAGCCCTAACACCAGGCGCTAAGTGTGCATAATGGCTAAGGGTTTTAAAGGGTGTATCGGTCACAGAATGTTCAGCCCCATGCAATGAGTGTTCATGCCATTATAAGTATTGAAAGCCTTGCCAAGGAAGACTTCTGCTTATACGCTGTGTATAAGCAGAAGTCTTCCTTGGCATACTAATATTATAAATGAGAAAGTGTGTCTGTCTGTTTGTCTTTCTTTCACGGCAAAACGGAGCGACAAATTGATTGATTTTGTAAGTGGAGATAGTTAAGCGATGGAGAGTAACATAGGCTACTTTTTTTCTTCTTCCTTCTGTGTCCAGGAAAGGGGAACAGTGCTACCCCGAACTTAACGCGAGCGAAGCCGCGGGCAAAAGCTAGTACTTCTATATGCAAAGAAATATTATGACACAACGTTTCTATCATGTGTAGTTTAGTAGCCTACGTAGCAAGACTAGTTTAAGTCTCACATAGTTCTCTAAAATGGCTGTTGTCACTAAGACAACAACTGGCACCTATCTTTCAATGCCTAACAAAGCATTTCCATGTATGGAGTCATCAAAACTACGTTGCCTAAATATATGCTGACTAATATTCCAATATTATCGTCAATTATCATACATTTAAATATGCACACAAATGTTCTGTCCCTAAATATACCTCTAAAACAGTTTAATATGTTAGTATCAGCACAAACCGTTACCCTTTCATATTGTTAGACCAGCACTCATAATAGCGAATAGCCTCTGAATCCACATTTCCAAACATATTCAAACCCCTATTTAAAAGGGGAAAACCAACCACTAACATTTTAAAACGTCATTAGACGTTTAATGGTTACAGAAACTGCTTGCGTTGAATCCATCTCGTAACATAGCACTTCATTACTATCATAAATTGCCGTGTTAGGCCGCTCAATTTGCTAAGGCCATTACATTGATGGCTCTGATCATCTTGCCCTTATCTTAGAGGCCAGGCCTTTGTGACGTCGAGGCGCATAAATTTATAAAATGATCGATTTGACGCCACGGCTTTCTTGAAGACGGGTTAATAGATGAGACTCTTTTATTTTGCGATAAAAGGTTAGATTTATTGAAGGTATTTAATGACTTGGCTTTTTGTTGTTTGTGCGTGTTGATTATAAGAGCTGAATAAGGGAATGTTTGCAGATATTTTTAGATGTTTCCACGAAATTAAAGGGAGGAAAACTTGATATAAAACTCTATCTTACCAATTTGACTGCTCAGAGTTGTAACAAAAGACTATGTTTCTGTTCGTTAATGTATAGTAGTGGGTCATAGGCATAGAAATGTTTCAAATTTATTCATTTGGTTCATGAATTTCTCAGTTATACGCCTTAGTGGGGACCGACATATTATATTCCCCATTTATTGACTCTATTGATTGGTTTAAAGTCTATACTGCTTAATTACCAGAGTCAGAGTCTTTAAAAGTAAATTTTATACAAATCCATTCAGTATTTCCGTAGTTGTAATCACAAAACAAACCGGGAAACTTATACCTAAATATAAATAAGATAAGTTGTATTCGTCAATGCCCAGTTAATAAATATATTATAAAAATATAAAAAACTATATCTAGACAGGATATTTAATATAATATCTACGAGTCTATTGTCAGATGGTATAATTATGCATTGTGCGAATGACAAAGAACTATTAACGTTCAATTGATAGCATTATCTTGGACCTTTGTTCTGAAGGACAGTCGTGTGCTTTATTGAAGGCTATATCTATGCAGAAATGGTCTTCTCTCGCTTTATAATAATGTCATTGTTTTGTTATAATATTTGACCTACTTAGTAACTGCACTGGCGGTGATCATAATCATAACAGGCCATTATATGTCCCACTGAAGGGACGGGCCTCCTCCCGTGACAGAGGGATACTTGGCCTACTAATACCACGCTGGCCTGACGGATTGGTATAGGGTTTAATTTCAAGTTTTCCTTCTTTTTATATCGTAAAGATAATATTCACGAATACTCCCTTAGTCGGTTTTTACGACACCCATGGGATGAGATGGGGTGGTGACATATTGTATTCTTACTTCGTCACCACACAATTTCATAATAATGTAATTGTTTTACTATACTATTTGACCTACTTAGTACTTTACTTACTGCTTTCGTCGATCGCGGTAGATGGTTCAATCCTACGGCAAGATTTGTATGAAAACAAACGGACCTTGCGTTTGCCGTTCGAAAAACGCACGGCAGCCGTACGGCACGAAACGGCTAAATTGAAAGAGCCCTTACAAAGCTATTTCTCAGAAAGTGTAAATCTAATTGAAATGTGATTTTGTTCAAAACAATCTACGCCCCGATGAGCTGAACACACACCTAACGAAAGTAAAGTTCATTATTATCAAAAGTACAAGAGTTGCCCCTCGTCTGTAACGCGTACACGTACAATCAACTACAAAAGTCGTTGACAGGTACTAATTTTATACTATACTGAAGCCAAAGTCGATGTGAAATGTTTAATAACAAGCCTATGCTTAGCAACCATTGACAGGCAAAATAATTAGGGTTGTTCATTGTTATAAAAAACATTGGAATTTCCTAATTTACTTTTCTGGGCAAATACGAAACCCTATCACATGTGCCGAGTGACTTCATGTCGTCTTGATAGCAGATAATGCCAAACTATGTCATAAAATACGGAAATACAAATTTTTAAATACAAATATTTTGGAATGGTGTGATAACCCTACATGTCAATACTCCTAAATACTCCTGACACATTCACACAACGCCATCTAGTCCCAAACTAAGCAAAGCTTGTACTACGGGTACTAGACAACGGATAAACATACTTAAATACTTTTTTTTGTAAATACATACATAATATAATAATATGTCGCCAAGTGGCTATCTGTATCAGATTCAGACTTCTTCAAGTGTGTAAAGGCACGAGGTCTTTGTCAACCTCGCTCATCTTTCAGGCAAACACAGGTTGTTAATTAATAAACAGGATTTGTAGAACGTAAACTTATATTCACAAATTTTAAGCAAATACAACTTTCTAATAATTTTAAAGGTAAAAGTGGACGCCAGCAGTCCGTGGGCTTTCAACCACCACGTTCTGCTAGAATGACGACTCCTTGTCATTCTCGTCCGAACATTTTGAGTGTTTGTTTCATAAACCAGTATTAACGTCTAAGAAGGTTTGACGCTGTCTAAGGAAAAAGGCTGGTTTAATTTCACGGCGCCAGGGATGCGCCTTCATATACATAGAAAGCACACAGACCAATGCAAACAATTATGTTCATGCACACAAAGATTTGCACTGAGCGGAAATCGAACCCGAGACCTCTGCGTAGCAGTCATGTTATATAACCACTACGCTACAGAGGTCGTTTTTATGTTAAGGATAATTAAATAATTATTAAAACAATATTTAAACTCTTTCGCTTATTATACAAGTAAGATAATAAATACCTTAAATTCTATCTGCAAATAGAAAATACTCAGAATGAATTAAACAGTCATCTTCATAAATACAAATGTTTGACTTGCAAGGAGATCAAACTCTTTACCTTTGCATGCCAATTATGTACTTTAACCACTGACCACTGCAGGGACGGGGGGATAATTGGTCTACTAACACCCTGCTGGCCAGAAGGATTGGTATAGGGTTTATTTTAAGTTTTCTTTCTTTTTGTTTCGTTAAAATGATAGTCCCTTAGTCGGTTTTTACGACACCCATGGGATGAGATGGGGTGATAACATATTGTATTCTTACTCCGTCACCACACGGAGCACACCAACCAAGCATTGAGGAGAGGTAGTAATATCTTTATTTTTACAAGTTTTATTCTATCTTCATACCTTGCATATTATTACGTATAAAACTTTTGTATACACATATACATTGATTGACGTTCATCACTCAGGTAAATACCCTTATATTTTATACAACATAGGCATCCCCACCTAATACTGTCATCAAACAACACAAGATAATAGAGCCTTCCTGCCTACCCCTCCCTGATTACACCGTAATGATTACACGACTGTGTAAAGAGGGTGATTTAGTTTCACGAGTAACGAATAACAATTTGATTTGTTACTTAATCTGGTATTTAAGTGAGGTGTTGAAAGTAGTTTTAATTTTGTACGTTTTCGTTTCGATTAAGAATACTAATTTTCACTTGCATGTTAATTCTCGTACCTAAAATTCGGTTAAGTTAACTTTTAGTTGTCAAATTGTCACACTTTAAATAAAATTTTAACACGACCATAAAAGATTACAATTGCAATAGCAAAAACATGACAACTAAAAGTTAACTTAACCAAATTTTAGGTACAAGAATTGACATGCTGGTTCAATGAAGATCAAGGTGTTGTTATAAAATCGAAGACACCTAGATCAAATCAAACAGCAGCCTTGTTCATGCCCACAAAATATTTTACTTGTATGGTAATCGAATGAGCTAGCTCTGCGTAGGAATCATGTGCTGTGCTGTGCTGCCACTACGCCACATAGTATAATATGTACATATCATTCTTTCTTTATATCTAACGTTTTATATTTTTGCCTAAACGCATTTGTCTATCATCTGTTAAAGTGTTTATCTTTTCTTTGTATTTTTAAAGGTTAAATGGATTAAGCTTCTTTGAAATAAAAAACAATGGAAAAACCTGTTTGTTTATCTATTTATTTAAATAATTATGTTACAGAATAGCATGATTGGTAAACAATATTATTATAAGAATATTATGCGATTGCAAACGTAACTACGCCCTTTTGTTAGCAGTTAAATAAATATAAACAAATATTATGTATATACATTTAATATACTTAATAACTTGATTATCCCATGAGTCATATATGAACAATATGCTTTGTTTCTTGTACCTAGTGTGGCAGGATAGTAAAATTGTATATAAAGTAACATAATAATATAATGTTATGTTTACGCAGCTGGTGTAAGAAAATTAATAAAAAAACATATGTTTTTTTATAAGTGGCAACTACAGCTCATGGACGTTAGCTATGCTAGAATACATTCTAACCGCTAAGTACTACCTAAACTAGACAATAGTTGTTCTTAACTTCTTATACCAAGTTTTCTTAAATTTATCTGAACTTTCCTTTAAAATAGGGTAGTTAAATTATGTATTTTTTATTAATAAACGAACAATCGGGATATTTCGACGCTATTACAAGCGCCATGATCATGTAGGAACCATTTCCCGATAGTTCGTTTATTATTAGTGAATGTGACCATAACAGTTTAAATACTTATGTATTTTTTCTTCGTTATTAAATGGAAATGTTTTTAATGTCCTATATTTATTTTTTTCTTCTTTCAGGTAAATATTTAAAGACTAGATACTTGATCTGTATTTATGTATTAATACAAGGCAAACTAGTACAATAGATTTAAAAAACTGACCTCAAACAAAGCGTTGATACCGTTAACAATACACAATTTGTTTACATTTTATGATAAATAATGCATATTTTCTGAGGATAAAACTGAACTTGGTAATTGTTTTTGTAGGACCAACTTGGACATTAAACTCTGCCAATTACAATAGTCATAAGGTGCGCTTTTGCATTTACGGCGCTTGTACACGGTAAGAAAAATCGCCGTGTCTACGCCAGACAAGACAAATCTTCGTGTAGACGTCAAGAATTTTGTCTTTTTCGTACACGAAAACTTTTCTTGTCTTCCGCAGACAAGACAATTCGGAACGTGTACACGCCAGGATTTTTTTCGTACAGTCGTCAGACGGGCGTAGGGCGCGCAAGTAATAACAAGTGTGATAATCAGTGTGAGTTTAGAAAGCAAACAAGTATGATACCCTACTACACCGCTCCCCGCCCCTCCGCAATAACGTTCGCCGTGTCTTGTCTTGCGCAGACAAGAAAATTTTCTTATGCATCGCCGGCGCTGTGTACACAGGTCGTGCTTAGAAACGACACGAATTCTTGCGTAGGCCCGGTGATTTTTCTTACCGTGTACAAGCGCCGTTATAGTTCAAGCTTACATTAACGTGCCAAACTTGTAGTGAATTATATTATTATATTTATCTTATTCACAAAAGTTTTCTGCAACACAGATAACAAACGCTTTAAATTAATCACGCAAATTCCCATAAGTCAAAAGACAAGTACAATAGCAAACAGATTAATATAAGAATCACCAATCTTATGTAAATCCCCACCTATTACAACCATAAATAACACGAGGCTCAGTTTACAAAAGACTCAAATGATCGCACTCGGATATCGAGCTTAGGCCCGCTGTTTAATCCCATTATCCGGCCGATTTAAGGACATTACAAGAAAATACGTTTTAATACCAAATTCACATCTATTTAACCTGTCAGGCTTTTATTTAAGGCTTTAGAGATGTTGTAAGAGAATGCGGGAAGTAAATAATGTTAGTGTTATTGTATTGGCGTTACTAATTTATCTTATTCTATGAGTGTCATAAAAGCCTTATCATTTCAGTCGTCTACTGCTGGACATAGACCTCGGTCAAACGTCTTTTGCCCTTCTTCAAAAGTTCTTTGCCCTATGTCTCTCTCATCCATCGGTAATCTTATATTATTATGTAATAATATTGTTGCGGGACCCAAATATTTTGGGCATTACCCCACTAACCTGAACCTAAGGTTTATGCTGGGTGCTATTACGGGGTTATGCTGTAGAACCTAGCTTACAAAACCAACTTCAAGAGAGTGGGTGGTATACCACTTAATTTAAAACAATTAAATGTCACCAGAAGTAAAGTTAGTAACTTCCATGCAACATAAATACGTATGGTGCTGTAATTCCTGTAGACTTACTAATACGTACGCTTCGAAACTCATCAAGTAACTCATTTTCATTCAAAAATGTGTCTTATTACAACGGATTAAGGTGTACGGAGGGTTTACGTTGATATGTGAGGGCAGAGTACAATTTACTCGTTCAGTAAACGCGTCACGTGTTTTAATTAACATTTGGGAGGGTATCAAAGTGTAACTGTTTGCTATATGAGTAGAGCTTTTGTGTAAACATTATATATGTATGTTTTTTGATGAATAGAGTTTAATATTGATGGTCTTAAGGCTTAATCTACATGGCGATGAAGTAAGATGGTGTCATCACCACATTTTATGCTTTTGTTGTCGTAAAAGTTGATTAAGGAAAAGTTGCCAAGTAAACCTTGATGTATAATACTTCTAGCCAACTACAAACGTTTAACTCCCACATAGACCTCCAATGACAGCATTAGCGGTCACATTACATAAATTATTACATATTATTATTATACTTGTATTCTCAGCTAAGTATTACTCAGAAAGGATAAGCAGTAATCTCTTAAACACCCCCTCAGTCTGTGAACTAATGACATCAGCTGATCCCTGACCCCGTCTGGCTGTCACTGCTATCATGCCACTTTAAAAGGGATTCTAGACATTTTGCTGACATGACAAATTAGGTCTCTAGCGAAAAAAGACAAAAACGTTGAAAAATAGACACTGCATTTTGTTTAAGGGTTCCGCACCGGTGTTGTAAGTGAATTATTAAAGTTTACTAATTTATGGTTAGTTGTTAATGTTACATAATGGGAATGTAAGGTGATGGAAAAGTCAGATATAGTCATTTACCTTTTATTTTTTATATATATTTTTTTTTATTTAGTTGTCTAGTACCCATAGTACAAGCTTTGCTTAGTTTGGGACTAAATGGCGTTGTGTGAATGTGTGAAGATTATTATGTTTCTCTTTTCCATAATACTCGGGTCTATTGGAGACCCGGTTCTTTGGAAGGCATACATCGGGCCGAAGCCAAGACAAAGAGGCCCTTTAAGAGATATTTAATCTGGTAATGGATACACAGGGCAGATACCATCTCTGAACGCACAATATGATACACCCAGAGATGGTCCCTGCCAAGTGCAAAAACTATTGTAGTGCATCTGTAAGGATGCAATGGAAATTTAAATAATAGTTTATGAATGAGTATGTTCAATGGACCGGTTATTGGGCTATGGAAGGAGACTACCGGATACCTGTCGTGATAATCAGTCTCTATATTATAAAAAGACAGGTAGTGACTTGCCACCTCGTTGAGTGGGCCCCACAAAACGGCCGCACGTACAGTGCGACAATGGAGCAACATCTCTTAGAGAGGCTAGAAGCTGCAGAGAGGTGAGTCTGCGGGGCGCCAAATTCTGGTCGAACCGTTCAAGGGCCCCCAGCGTTATGAAATTTTACACTTCCAGCTTGGAGCATAGGATCCGCTCTTGCGTATTCCAGTCCTGGCCGACCAATGAAGGTAAGCCAGGCCATCAAGGAATCAGGGTCCGTGGTGTCACCACTCACCAACAGCTCGCCACCAGCTGCTCCTGCGGGCTTATTATTATTATTCTCTTTATTTACATTTTTCACATTTATTTACATTTTTAAATATAAATATAAAATTATAGACATTTAAAAATATAAAAAAAGGTAGACCCACCAGCATCGGGTACAGGGACCAAGCTACTGGTGGTTAGGGCTCCAGAGATAGGAACCTCCTCACAATACGTGCCGTGTCAAGCAGTACTGCCTTCTGCATCAGACCTATGATCCAACTGTCAAGCGAGAGTCTCCTTAGATGTTGATAGAGACTCTTTGGAATAAGTCCATTCACCGAAAGTACTATCGGAACAATGATCGCTGAATCAACATTCCACATGTCGACAACCTCGTGAGCCAAGTCCAAATATTTCGTTAGTTTGTCTTTTTCTGCTTTAACAAGATTCTCGTCATGAGGAATGGTGATATCGATTATCATTGCACGGCGTTCTGACCGATCTATCACCACAATATCTGGCCTATTGGCAACAATAGTCCGATCAGTGATGATAGATCGGTCCCAATATAATGTAACACTACTATTTTCGAGAACTGGGTCGGGTACATACTTATAATACGGTACTTCTGCATCGACAAGATGATATTTAAGAGCAAGTTGTTGGTGGACAATTCTGGCTACTTGGTTGTGTCTATGCAAGTATTCACCATTCGCAAGACGAGAACAACCGGAAACAATATGTCTGAGTGATTCTCCGGGACAGTGACATGCCCGACATATGTCAACTGTACCATCCTTCAGGATATATTTCCGATAATTCTTAGTCATTACGACTTCGTCCATAATTGCAAATACAAAACCTTCGGTTTCTCCAAAGAGCTCACTAAGATTATTATTATTATTATTATTCAAGAAGTTCAAAGAAAACTAATTTCCAAAATATAGTTTTAATTTCCGCTAATTAGTGTTATTGTGTGCAGTATGCAAGCAAAAAACACTATTTAGCAGAAGTTGAAACGAAATATTATAATTATTATTAAACAAGTATTATTTATTTTTTAAGTTATGAACTTCCATAAAATATAACTTGATTCTAATATCTTCTTCAAGCATTTCCATTTCTGTGGCTAGCCTGGTCTTAGTAGTAGGCTTACTGAAGTCAGAATCTCTACATAAATGAAAACACTTGACACAAAACCCAATACCAACTACAACGGGCAACGGATTTACTATTTTTTTTTAAAGAAAAAGAAACGTTAGCGTTTTTGCGTTCGCTATACGTAACCCTAACTGTGCTAATTTAAATATTTACAGTTATCTCAGCTGAAACAGAATGTAGGTACTCGTAACAAAATGTTTATATCAGATACAAAAGTACGACCTTTTAGTCGTGTCAATAACATGGGACAACGATTTGTATGTATAAACACAAACCAGAGACGTACAGAAGACAATAATGTTGTATACATCGAGTATTTATTATTGGGCTTAGTAAGGTGCCATATGAGCAAGTAGGTCACTTGATTGTAAGTGGTAACCTCCCGTTATGAACGGCAGCATTGCACAGTATGGCCACTGCCTACCCTTTTAATTCACTAGCTAGTGGACCCTTTCTTCTAAACACAGTATCATTTTCACACTCTTTCAAACAATAAGCACTGCGGTAGGTGTGATAGGGAGGTGCAACTTTAAAATGTAATGAAAAATTAAATAGTCTTTTTCTCCATTCTGTCTGTTCATTCATCATTCTCTACATTACAGTTAAAGTTTACAAAAAAAAAACTAAATAATAGTATTAATACTATTTTTATATATAGTTATATAGTTCACGACATTGTTTCATACTTAAGTCTAAAATAACCTTAGCTCGCCCGCCGATCGTAGTTACAAAAACTAACGTTCACACAGAAGGCATACACGAGTATACCTTCTGTATATTATATCTGTATGTTGGTATAAGTAACTGAAGTAATGTACGTAATGTGTTGTTAGGTTGGTACTTAAAACACTCACCGTAAGTGTTTAGGGTAGTATCTTTCAAGCTTGCATCACACCTTTGTTTAAAAAAATTGGAGCATCTTGGAAGTTTTATACTATGTGTAGGTAGACTAAAATTAAGAAAGGATCGAGAAAAGTAAATTAAAAGGAATCTCAAGCCCGATTTACACATTGACAAGTACAGTAGCGAGTTAAGTAGTAAGTTGTTGATTAAGTTGATTTGACTAGATCTCCATCCTAATTTTTTGCGAGTTAAGTACGAAGTAGCCCCCTCTCTCGGATCTCGCCAACATAACTCGCAAAAAATAGGATGGAGATCTGTTTAAATCAACTTAATCAACAACATACTACTTAACTCGCTACTGTACTTGTCGATGTGTAAATCGGGCTGTAGCAACCTATGACAGATGGGAAGCATAATTTTAATCAGTTTGCTCAGTGGTGTATTGCTTTTAGTTAGCCCGTAAGAGTATTCAGCCGTGTGGTGCGCAAACTTTAACAATTTTATAATTAACAAAAACAAAAGACATCTAGGTTCAGAGCAATAATTTTTTTTTCGCCTATTCATTCTTGGCAGAGTGATAGTGGACATGATTGCTGGATTGGTAGCACGACCCCAATCCGTCGACAATTTTACTACACTGCAGCCTTCCTCGTATACTCGTCGAGTAAACCACTTAGTGTCGTTTTTATTTGGTTGGTTCAGCTCATTAAATATAATAAATATTCCTCACACATTCACATAACGCCATCTAGTCCCAAACTAAGCAGAGCTTGTACTAAGGATAGCTAGACAACGGATAAACATACTTAAATACTTTTTTTTGTAAATACATACATATTATACATAGAAAACACCCATACCAATGCAAACAATCATGTTCATGCACACAAAGATTTCCATTGAGCGGAAATCGAACCCGAGACCTCTGCGTAGCAGTCATGTTATGTAACCGCTACGCCATAGAGGTCGTCAAAACATTGGCGACTTCTTACCTTTACCCAGTCTTTCGATTGAGTCTTATTTTGTCACAAACAATGCTCAAAGATCACACTTCTTAGTAACTAAACCTACTCCTTTCTTCTCTTAACCCCTAAAATACACCCTTCAAAACACTTCATCCCCGTAAGTAAACTCAAAGAGCCTTCAAGTAAACAACATATGCGTACATACGATATTCATATTCAAATTCGTTATTGTAAAATGCAAATGGCGCCCGGAGACGTATTAGACTCGCACGTGGTAAAATCTAATTGAGGTAGACATTAAACTGTGTGTTATGGCGACACGAACATAATTTAAATGATGTTTAAGAACCTTGGGTGGTTATTTATGGTGATTTAATTGAGTGCAGAGAGAAATAGAATTATGAAATAAAAGCCATTGTTTTGAAGTTATTGTTTAGGTCCATAATTAATGAAGATCATACATGCATTTAGGTGGGTTGTCATTGGATAATTTGTCTGATCATGTGTCTACACCCAGCGGGATCCCCTGTCTGAGAGACTAATGAATGATGCAGAAAATTAGATCTGGATATGTTCTACTGAATTATGCTGAAAACAGAATTTGTTCCGTATAATAAACGGAAATATAAACTTTTCTACCTGACCTCCAGCCAGCGGAATATTTACCAATATTAAGTCTGGGGGAACTATAAATTGGTATTAACTTTTAGTTCTGTATTTTTTCTGTTTAACAAAATAAAAAACATACTTCTAATGCCCTTACTTTAACCACAATCAAGCTGAAATGAAACCTCCAGTGAGCGGACTTTTTCTTTCAGGGACATTTTTTGTAACTTTTACACTAAATTAATAACATTTAAATTATTTACGACCATAATTATACTTAAATTACCTTTTCGTACATCTAGTATAAAAAATAAAGGTATAGAATTTAAAAGGTGTGGGAATAAAAGTAAGTGGGTAGAATACAAAATAATCTCCCTAATAAATGAAAAAATCCGCTGACTGGAGGTTTCATTTCAGCTTGATTGTGGCTGAAGTAAGGGCATTAGAAGTATGTTTTTTATTTTGTTAAACAGAAAAAATACAGTACTAAAAGTTAACACCAATTTATAGTTCCCCAGACTTAATTTCGGTAAATATTCCGCTGGCTGGAGGTCAGTTAGAAAAGTTTATATTTCCGTTTATTATACGGAACAAATTCTGTGTTCAGCATAATTCAGTAGAACATATCCAGATCTAATTTTCTGCATCATTCATTAGTCTCTCAGACAGGGGATCCCGCTGGGTGTAGACACATTGTCTGATCGCTATGGTCAGAGATGGAGATGTCATTTGTTTTTACAAAGTAATGTTTCGAAGATACTTAATGTGGGGCAAACGAGTGAATTTAAATACTGAATTGAACCGTCTCCAAAAAGAGAGAGGTTTTCAATTTGCTTGTATTTTTTATCATTTTGTTAGGTACTTACAAAATCTTTAACATTTAGTTAGAGATTTCATTTTAAATAATTAAATCTGTGACGAAAATTGCGTTTTACTAATGTAACAGTATCAACGCTCTCATTTTGGAGTCTAATTTTTAATTGCAAAATTATATGTCACAATTCAGTCAGTCAATTGATATGTTTCAAGTGATTGGTGAATAGTGTGTAACCTACAGGCTGCACTAGTCCTGTTTACATTATACGCGTGCCTGGTGAAATTTTCCTGGGGGATGTTAGAAAAGTTACCTATCAAAATTTTGTTTAAATATTAAGTTTAGTTTGAATCATTTTTCTCAATAAGTGAATTACGTAAGTATGCAAATTCTTTTAAGAAATAAAGTTTTACTTAATCCGTAATTTTAATGAACCCCATAGATAATGTATAAATGTTTATCGGTAGTTTAGTCCATAGTCAAACATAAACCCGTCGTAACCCTTGGACCTATGGCAACGTGGCTTAGTCAATGTCATTGTTTACTACTATTCGTTCACAAATCCCACAGGACGAAACGTAGTGAAACAGTATAACCAAGAAACGCTCTCGTCACTTACATAAGACACATTCCGTATATTAAACATAAGTGTCTCACAGGATGTGCCTATTGCCACATATTTGTTCCTTTATGATCTCCACAGGACAAATCCCTAACCTATTGTTCAAAGCTATCCATCTCACTCCAACTCAATCTATCACATACAAAGAAAAGAGACAGATACACCCATCTTTTGGTAAGCGTAATATGATATTATAAGATTGAATAAAGCAAATACTTATTGATTTATTGTATGTATTTTGTTATAATGGCGTATATAATGAAATCTGTCATTGACAGATCACGTAGCATAGACATATCTTTTGTATGAAAGATATGTATAGAGTTTCTTTTGTTAGTAAATATTGTATGTTCAGAGAAAGATCTTGGTAAGATTAATAAGATATTTGTGGGGGAATCCCCACAAATATCTTATTAATCTATCTCTTGATATTTTATGATAAGTTTATGTTTAAGAAGTCAAGGAAAAATAAATTTGTAAAATTGTCACCAGCAGCCCAATCCTCTTATATGTAAACGTAAAATGCTGGGTAATCTGGCACCCAACGACACCATTTGTCAATACCTTTGCTTTGATTGGGTTAAGTTACCTATGATATCAAAACTAATTTTGTAAATCTTATGCAAGATAATTATTCGTGCAATTATTTAAACAATTGCTTAAGCAAATAATTATTTGTGGAGAGACAAAACTGTCCAAGGTTCCGGGAAGCGGATGGATGAGTCATTACCTACCTACTACCGGTTTGCTTGACCACCAGCTATTTGTTATGAATCCAGAAATGAAATGAAAATCAACATTTTCTTATATTAATTAACAATACCTACAATAATACTTCTTACATTTAAGAATACTTGAAAAATACTCATCATTTATTTTTTACACTGACGAGAATAATTAAATTGGTAGAGAAATATTTAAAGGTTGTTAATTTTAATTAATTAGTAAGAATTTAGCCTGCGTTACTATTCTTACCCCGTTAGGCATATTAGTTTTGTGTTATAAATCATATTAATTAGCGTTTACTAAAATAAGTTTTATAATATTTCAAGTTCAAGGTCAGCTTCAGTTTCAAGGTTAATTAAAACAAACTAAACGACATGCGTCGTTTAGTTTGTAAGAATATTTTTCAGGTAGTAATACCGCTAATAGGTCTATTCATCATAACAGCCCATCAATGTCCCACTGTAGGGACGGGCCTCCTTCTATAACGGAAGGATACTTAGCCTACTAATATCACGCTGGTCAGACGTATTGGTATAGGGTTTAATTTCAAGTTTTCCTTCTTTTTATTTCGTATAGTTAATATTCACGGATAGTCCCTTAGTCCGTTTTTACGACACCCATGGGATGAGTGACATAAATTGTATTCTTACTCCGTCACCACACGGATGTTTAGTCTTACGCCGAAATATTCCACATAGGAATACATTCCGATACCTTTAAGCACATGCCGAATCACACAGACCGTCTGACTATGGCAGCGGAGATAAGCCACATAAGGCAGTTCAGTTCAGGCCCTCCATATTCTTTACTTGTTTATTATAAACTCCAGCTCTCACTAAGGTTCTTTCACATTTTCTATTATGTACTTGTTTTATTATTACACTGTATTTACCTTATTGAGAGAAATAAATAAATAAAAATGGAATTGCTAACGTAAACATAGCTTTTGACAATCAAGGAAATAATAAAAATCTAACATCAACTCAAACTTTAAAATTGTTAAAATCGTGCTGTTGATAAATTTACATACGCGCCAAAAGCACTACTCTCCTTCCGGATTAAATAGACGAGGAAATTAGGTAATACGAGTAGTCAGTTCATTCAACTTTGCCCACTGTCTCCAAACTCCGTTACAAGTAACACAGCACTCGGCAATATTAATAACAACAAATTTTCATTACAGCATAACTTTGTAAATCATTAAGTCTAATCTGCAACGAAGTATTCATATTATTCGACCATCTAAAATAATTATCGTTCGAATTCCAATGTCTATTATAACATCCCCAAAATAATGTTTCATTTGAAAACTTCGGGGGTCTTATTAAACTTTCCTTTTAAGTATTTTCCAGTAAGTCGCTAAACTTTCTAGAGTAACTGAATCCGCTGTCGCATCTATTTCATTTCTAAGATAATTGATAAAATTTTATGTTTCGCTAAATTTGAAGGGTCTTTGTAAATTGTGGTCGACATAGTAAGGTCTTATTGGACATTAATCGAAGTTAATAATAACAAATATCTATGATAATATTGTAAAATTGAAGAGTTGATTTCTTTATTTTCTTTTCTTAACAATATGTCAATATGACGGAAGGAACTCTTTCTTTCCCACTCTGCCAAAACGCGACATCATAGACTATGTTTGAATACTGACAATATCTGTGTGCTCGTATGGCATAATTAGTAACGCTATGAAGGGCTTAACCCAGATGCAGATTCGAATCCTTCCAGATAAAATTTTTACTTTGTTTTTCAGTTTATATAAGCTGGTAGCATAATGATTTTGCTTTTTAAAATATTTCTTAGCTGCAACTTTTAGACGAATAACTGGTGGTAGCAATCTGTATCATTTGTCCGTTACCATATAATTGTTCAGTAATATGTAATTTTATTCTTTTAAAATCTATTTATGTAGGAATCGAAGCCACGACCATCAGGTAATGAGGTCTTAGTAACTTAATCTACGGATCATTTACAAGCAAGGCAACATAGTGTACCTACATGATTCATTATGTAAAGGTGGACCCCCATTTGCCGCAGGCGTTGCCATCACGAGATTTATTTGTTCCCTTTTATTTAGCTTCGTTTTTCTTGTTTCTTTTTTTATAAACTATAATATTGTGGTGCATGAGTGTGGTACTACTTTTATGCGTGTGGTGACGGAGTAGGAATACTCGTTGTCGCTATTCAATGTCACCCCGTGGGTGACAAAGCCGATTTCAGATAATAACTGTACGAATATCATAACAGCCCATTAATGTCCCACTGCAGGGACAGGCCTTCTTCCGGAGGGATATTTAGCCTACTAATACCACGCTGGCCAGACGGATTGGTATAGGGTTTAATTTCAAGTTTTCTTTCTTTTTATTTGGATAATATTCATAGATAGTCTCTTAGTCGGTTTTTACGACACCCATGGGATGAGACGGGGTGGTGACATATTGTATTCTTACTCCGTCACCACACGGATTTTATTATTAACATTTTCATGAACACAAAGATTTGCCTTACTCTGGAATCTAACCCTAGAGCTCTGGGTAGCAGCCATTGCGCATAACAACCACAGATATCGTTAACAACAAAATCATTGTCAATTAACTAACTGAAGTAACAACTCAAATAGAAATTAAACACATTGTTTGAAATAAAATATCTATACTACATTAACTAAACAGTAAACACTCTGTATATTATGTATACAGGTGGCTTCATTTATATTACAATGTACACATACGGATTATATCGATATATCGTCTAAGCTAATGTGTACCGACATGATATTCCAATTTACTTAATTAGTTCAATAATATTAGGTACTATAAGATTTAACCTATATGACTGTTATTAGATTCGCTAATGTGACTCTTAACATCAATAATGTCCTACTGCAGGGATGTGACTCTTTGGAGGAATACGGAGGGAAACCTGACTGGCTTATACCACGGTGGCTATACTTTTGTGTGACGATTTCATAATTTTCTTTCCTAATAATCATCATTATAATACCAGGATAAGCACGTCCAGTGCTGGAGATAAGCCCCCCCCTCCCTCCCCCGCCGACAAACCCCCGCTCTGCAGTTTGGTGGGATTATTTGTAATGTGTATTCTTTAAATAAACTTCTTTTATCTAAAAAAAAGTCTACTCTACTTTCCGAGTTTTTAATCAAAATTTTGATCTGCCTTTTTATAAACGACATACAAACAAGGAATTGATGCAACGAATAGTAGTCAATATATACTTAAGACATCTAAATGTCGTTATTATTTTCTCCTGTAGCACCTGCACTAGCTAATATCTGGATGGAATGAGACATTTTATAACTCTTTAGGGGAAAAAGATCCTGACCACGCTTTATGATTCAGGATTTACTTAAAATTTACCTTCTTTCCTAAAAATATTAACTGTTAAGAGCGTTTATGGCACTCACTAGCGCTGCCAATTGAAAAAAATAATAATTCGCAAATGTAAAATGTTGTCGAAGTGAGCCCCGTAAACGCTCTTACAACGCTTCATCATCATCATAACAGCCCATTAATGTCTCACTACAGGACGGGCCTCCTCCCATGTCGGAGGTATACTTGGCCTACTAATACCAGGCGGATCCACCGTTGTGGGCACGATGGGCATGCCCACAACCTTAATAGACTTGTAACGTCAAACTTTTATGAACTATTGATATCGATAGACTGATGATAATAAACGATATGCCTTATTAAAATTTAAAAAACACAATCAATCATGATACGTGCGTGATTCGGAACGCAGCAAAGATCCATGGACTATACGCTGACATATTATGGCTTATGTCACATTTTTGATAACTTATTGCCGTGCCGCCAAAACTTCCGAGCCGCGTAGCAAGGGGTGCGTAAGGTACTTAACTGGCGCTGGCCGACTTTACTTAGTACCTACTTTTGTTTGTGCTGTGAAACGTAAGCAACCTAGCATAACCTAAAAAAGATTACTTATAAAGAGTAAATTACTTTGATTATTTTTTGAACATAATATATATATTGTTGTATCATGGTAAGTTATTTTAATGAAATTATTGCACACCCCGCGGGGTGTGCCTTATTATCAGAATATTTTCCAGAGCAGTTTTGACAACAAAAATGATTTTTTTTCTTTCATTCTGTCACCTTAAAATGTTAATATCCATACATCTTTGTTAATGGGAAGGGTGTGGCTTTCCAATTTCACTGTGAATTAATTTTTTTCGACCGGTTATCCCTTAAAAAACAATTAATTAAATAAAAAAAAGGGCTAATCGAAAATCTTCACTTGCTTGTAACGCGATTTATGAACGAAGTTGAGGGTTTATCAACTTGATCGTGTATCCAAAATATTCACAATCCATATTTCTCGGCTAAGTTCGAAGATGGATATCACTACTTCACTCGTTTCAATGTAATTATTTAATTTTTAGACGAAATTGACAACTTTTTTACATGGAATCATCTAAACGTACATAAATATATATATTAGGCGTGGAATCTTGCCCTGCTGCCCTCTATCAGTTCGAATGTAAATCATTGTAATATTTACCGACAGCCGTTAAAAACGTCAATTCAATAATAACATAACCCAAAAACTGTATTTTAAAATTATTATAAATTGTGATCTAACGATACTTGTTAAGAAGTTTTATTAATCAATGAAATAATCGAAAAATGTGACAGTCAATTCCCTGAGATTGCTTATGTCAATTAAAGATTGACGCTTCATAATATCTACTCGGAATTTGTTTTAATTTGGTTAGGTTATTTTCTAATGTAATGATATAAAAGTTTCTTAGAGAAAACCCTAACATAAAAATTTTCTTACAAATACTGGCAACTCTTCCGGTCAGCGTAGCTACCGCAGAGAGATCTTTTTCTACTCTTCGCAGAATAAAATCTTGGTTGCGTGCCTCAATGGCACAGGAAAGATTATCCGGGCTAGCTCTCCTAAATATACACAAAGATGTGAACCTGTATATCGATGACATTATCAACGTTTTCGCAAAAAAGAAACGTAAGCTTGAATTTGTAATTTAAGTAACTACCTAAATAAAGTTATTTAATGTAAAATGTACCCAGCATTTAATTTAATTTGATATTCGTAGAAAATGTAAAAAATAATCAAAATCTCGCCTGGTGGATTTCACTTGCTGATCTCACTTACATTACTTCTGATACAACTATTTACCCAGTCTAGTGACCCGATATTGGTTTACAGGCTACTAGAAAAAAAGAAAAAAAATATAAGATATTGATTGGAATAGGTTTGGATCAAAACTGACTATTTAATTTGAAGAAATCGGGTCCGACTTCCTCCTAAGTTTATATCCATTCCTAAGGCCAAAGTCCTGATGCTCAGAAAAAAGGAAATAATCTAATTCAAAAGTTCAAAAACGACTTGCATGATTGTTAATGAGCATGTTCATGCTCCGACTCGTACTTAGCCGTTTTTTTAGTAGCTGTGACCACAACCTTTTTTGAGGGCTGGATCCGCGCTTGACGCTGGTCGCTTACAACGCTTAGCCAAAACTAAACAAGATAAAGTTAACTAAGTAAATACCAAAATCTAGATTCTATTCCAATAATTCTGAATACAGTATTAAGAACAGACTGCTACTGAATTATATCAATAAAACATAACGTAGACGCAGGAACTTGGACTCAAGCCAAATTATGATCTATCTATTTAATAGGAATTTAATGTTACAGGATACAGCTTAGGTTTATGCTGCTTTATAACAGTATTGTGCAATAATATTGCTTATAATTCTCTGTGGGAAGCCGATGGATGAGGGAGGCATAGGACCGCACAAGGTGGCAATACTTAGAGAAGGTCTATGTCCAGCAGTGGACGTCGATTGGCTGATATGATGATGATGATGATGATCATTGCTTATAGTTCTCTGTGGGGATGGATGCCTAAATTGTTGATGTCGTCCAGTTTTTTTTATTAGCAGATCAAACTGTACAACAATATAAGAAAGAACTACAACTATTCTACCGAACCAAAGTGTTTTAAATACTTATAGTATCCAAAATTAAGAGACCAAGTGTCAGGTGTTCGTCACACATAATTGTATAAAAAAAATAGCTGACCCGTGCCCACTTTGTTGAACGGGGAAAAAAACGCGTTTTCTCAAACATATTTCATTACTGTTTCACTCCTAATAGTCATAGCGTGATATTATATAGCCTATGACACTCCCCGATAAATAGTATATTCAACACAGAAAGAATTTTTAAAATCGGTTTAGTAGGTCCAGAGATTACACCCTACAACGTCACAAACTCACAAACACACAAACTTTACCTTTTAATAATAATATGTAGTATAGATAATACAATTGCTTTCGTCTTAGGACAAACCTCTACTTGACTCCTATCCTATAAGTTACTTATTCAAATACAACCTGTCTAAATTCATGTTCATGCACATGCACGAGAATCGCATCTGAGACCTCTGATTCAGCAGCTAGGTACCTAGTCTGTTACCGAAAGCGTAATAATAATGACATTTAATGAGTATGTTTTTAATTTTGAACTTGCAACACTCGCCTAATTTTCTGACCTAGCAATATTCTTCTGCAATTATCCCACAGATTATAATATTTGTAAACCACAGAGCTACTTATCTTGAACCGCATAATCGTAAGCTGTGTTTAAGGGATTTCTTGTGCCATCTTTTTGGAGAACTAGATTACGAACTATTATGTACCGTGAAGTAATATCCCCACAGTATCCGGTGTCGCAAAACATGACGCAAAATCGTGGAATCTCATACAAGTTTCCAAATTACTGAACGTAGAATAACGCCACCACGAAAACATAATAATTAGTTTCTGAAAATAACTTTATATCACGAATTTTCACTTTCACCGTTCTAACTTTTCGACAATGTGTGAATCGATGCCAGAATGGATGACTTCGTGTTGAAGTTATTTTCGGAGACTAATTACTTAGTCGTAGTAGCCTGTTTTCGTAGTAATTCGGGAGTCAGTATGAAAATCAATGATACTATTTCTATCTTAATCCTTTGACTGCTTGTGCTGTAAACGTGATATTTTATACTTTGATGAAAACAACAAGTTTCAAGAACATAATGTGACAACATCTTGTTAAGTGCCATAGTCCTCTTATTTCATTCCAGTCCTTGCCTTGGTGGCAAAGCGGTATATTGTTCATATTCAACCTAATAAATTCTAGCCTAGATTTACTTTGTGTCACCAAATTAAATGTCTATAAAAGACACAGGTCTCAATCCTTATTGCAAAAGTAAACTTTTTCTCTATGATAAAGAGATCAAAAGAAATACTCTACGTATCTCCTTGCTTTCCTTTTTGTTTTTCAATAATTCGTATAGACTACAAATTGTAATATTTTGTCACCCCAATGTTGATCGATCTATCCATCACGGCATTTAATATTTATGTTGTCGAAGCAACGTGTCGCGACGTCGACCTCACAACACAGCGAAGTGCAGAAGTGAAAATTATGTATGTAAATGTACTCTCCGTGTGGTGACGGAGTAAGAATACAGTGTGTCAATACCTTATCTCATCCCATGGGTGTCGTAAAAACCGGCTAAGGGACTATTCGTGAATATTATCTTTACGTAATAGAAAATTAAAGAAGGAAAACTCGTCTGACCAGTGTGCTGTCAGTAGGCCAAGTATCCCTCCGTCACGGGAGGAGGCCCGTCCCTGCAGTGGAACATTAATGGGATGTTATGATGAAATGTACGAACTTCACTTTTCTTTAGTACATCCGAAGGTTAAGGATGTCAATTTTCCACTATAAACAATTGAGCGTACAATTTGTCGTATTATACTTGGGCTATTACAAACGTGTGAACTGAGGCGAAATAATTTTATATAGGCATCTCGCTCACACTTATATGTAGGTATATCGGCATTGTCACTTTCCTTTGACGTAATGTTTTATGTCTAATGACGTCAGTTCGCAATGGCCGCAGTTTGCAAACGCTTGTAATGGTCCAGATATAGCAAAAACAATACGGCGGCGCACGAAGTCAAGTGGCAATCATGCTACATTGTCTCTAGCAGCCCAGATCTATGAGTCATCATCATCATAACAGCCCCACTGCAGGGGCGGGCCTCCTCCCATGACATAGGGATCCTTGGCCTACTAATACCACGCTGACCAGACGGATTGGTATAGGGTTTAATTTCAAGTTTTCCTTCTTTTTATTTCGTAAAGATAATATTTACGGATAGTCCCTTAGTCGATTTTTACGGCACCCATGGGATGAGATGGGGTGGTGACATATTGTATTTTTACTCCGTCACCACACGGAGAATCTATGAGTGCTTATCTATTTTTGTTATGTGTGTTACTCAAGCCCACTTTGTTTGTAGATTAACTTCTGTATATTTCACTGTATTGTGTCTAACTTTGCGTAACTTCTATTTGACGCGACATGTACTTTGTTACCCTAAAATGATATAAAATGTCAACCCTTTTTACTTAGATGGAAGATAAACGAGCACTGTGACGTAGTGATTTTATTACGGAGTTGCTAAGAATATGTCTTGTATTCGATTCCTGCTTATTAGAAATCTTTGTGTGCATGAATGTATGCAATTGTTCTAAATGTTTCTTTATATAGTATGTATATTAAAAAGTTCTCCGTTTGGTGACGGAGTAAGAATACAATATGTCACCACCCCATCTCATCCCATGGATGTCGTAAAAATCGACTAAGGGACTATCCATGAATATTATCTTTACGAAATAAAAAGAAGAAAAACTTGAAATTAAACCCTATACCAATCCGTCTGTCCAGCGTGGTATTAGTAGGCCAAGTATCCCTCCGTCACGAGAGGAGGCCTGTCTCTGAAGTGGGACATTGATGGGCTGTTATGATGATATTAAAAAGTATTTTTACTTAGGTATATTAATTGTCTAGTGCCTGTCTAAGCCCTGCTTAGTTTGGGACAATATGGTGTTGTGTTAATTCGTTACTGTACCCTTCGACCTGAACGCAGTAACATTTTAAGACTATTTCTTAAAGAAGGAATAAGCGGTTACAGCGTTACTACTGACAATCGGCTTTTTGGTGAAGAGACCTGCATGCCAATTCGCGTACCTAAAAATTCGGTTAAGTTAACTTTTAGTTGTAAAATTGTCACACTAAATAAAACTTAAACACGACCACAAAAGATTACAATTGCAATAGCAAAAACAAGATAATTTGACAACTAAAAGTTAACTTAACCGAATTTTTAAGGAACGAGAATTGACATTACTGGTAAAATAAATTTTGTAACCGTCTCTCTTAAGGACCTTTGTAAACACAAAAAGTTATAAGTTTAATAACATACACGAGTACAAGATGTAATGTCATTCTGATTGAGCTACCACTAAACAGAGAAGAACCGAAGTTAATGTCGTTTATGTATGTATTTTTATTGTTACAACAAAGTTGTATACTTGCTACCAATGCTAATATAAGTGTGTATTGTGTGTCGAAAAATAATGTAACAAAATAAACCAAGACCTATAGTACGATTATTAATTCGAGTCAGTAAAATTACAAGTGCAACTGTCATTATACTAGTTAAGATGTCATTATTAATGTCATTTTACTGACTCGAATTAATAATCGTACTTTAGAATAGTTTGTTTTTGCTGATTTTTTTCCGTTAAACCAAAAGAAAATTCAATCAGGTACTAAGCACTTCTACTGGTTCCGAATACTCAGAGACATGTAGAACTATCTTTGCTTATCTGTGTATTCTTCCACTTTCCTCTTCTTACCTTTCATACATTTCTTATCTTTGTCTTATTTCTTCCATGTAGCTTTTTATAATTTCTTATTTATCCTTATTTTCCAACTTAACTTTTATATTATACTAGCTGACCCGTGCCCACTTCGTTGCGCGGCGAAAAAAACGTGACTCTTTTCTAAACATATTTCATTACCGCTCCACTCCTGTTAGTCATAGCCTGATACTATAATATAGCCTACGACACTCACCGATAAATGGACTATTCAACACAGAGAGAATTTTTAAAATCGGTTTAGTAGATCTAGAGATTACGCCCTACTACGTCACAAACACACAAACTTTACCTCTTTATAATATTAGTATAGATGTCATTTTACAGTGTAGACATTGTGATCAAAAAGGATATAGATTAATAGACATTTGTTTCCTGTACCTGTCAATGTTTAGTAGAGCTAACACTAGTACCAACTGGTGAGAAATATTGTGTGTGTGATTGGTGTGTATCATCATCATCATAACAGCCCATTAATGTCCCACTGCAGGGACGGGCCTGCTCTCGTGACTGAAGGATACTTAGCCTGCTAATAACACGCTGGCCAGACGGATTTGTATAGGGTATAATTTCAAGTTTTCCTTCTTTTTACTCCGTAAAGGTAATATTCACTACTAGACTAAGGGACTATACAGTCCCTTAGTCGGTTTTTACGACACCCATGGGATGAGATGGGGTGGTGACATATTGTAGTCTTACTCCGTCAACCACCACACGTGGATACACACCACGTGTGGTAGTTTTTTTAAGATGTACTTTGTACATATTTTACTTCTGTTTAATACCTGTTTAGTGGATACTACTGATCTCCGCCTCCGCACGAAAGATGAACACATCCTCAATTTAATAGAGTTGTCCCCGTCTTCAATAAAGATGTACGTAGTTCTTTTGTATTACAAACGTGTATGAGTTTTATATTATGCTGGCCCTTTAATGGGTCTTTGCAGGAATACAAGGGCTTCTTTGATAGAGACAAACCTAGCTAACACTGGGCAGAGTTTATTTTTAATATAACTTCTCTAGCAATTTTTTTATGCATTTAAAATTTTCTTTAATCGAATTTTTTTCATGGTGGATGGTAGACATCTGAATAAGACAAATGTATGCATCACAAGGATTACTCATAGTATTTATTTTATCTGAATAAATGTTAGTTAAATGGATGGAAAGATTACTATCGGTGCTCAGTCCTACTCCAGGGCCAGGCATATTTTGTGATGGAATAAACTTTGACCTGTTCATATGACGCTAGCTAGATGTTTTGCTATAGTGTTTTATGTTCCGCTTTCTTTCTTTCATAATTATAATACACTTTTTTACAATAGAGCACACAAGATACTCAGGTTCGAGACACTTAATTGTCTATTTGAACCCAAGACTTCGTCGACCTACCGCAACAACCACACCACAACAGCATTTATCGTCAAATCCATGAATTATTTAACAACATAAACAAGTTAAGCAGTAACAAATAAGTGAACCAGATATACTGTCACGCAACATTGAGCTACATACAGTGTGTTTACGTAAGCACAAGAAATAATAACAGTGGTACAGTCACGAGCAATAATATGTACACATTTTACCCTTTTTGTAAAACAGTTATCTTAAGTTCTGCTAATACAAAATTGAATATTCGGAGATTTTTCGAAACTGTACGGAACCTCTTTTAAATTACGAAATAATTTTGGTATTCTAATGTCTAGATAAACGTGCAGATAGTTTAGAAACTTTTACTATGTGTACATATTATTGCTCATGACTGTACATGAGTCAAGTTAAAAAACTAACGTACATTGATCATTTAGGAAGTACTTTCACTGAGTTTCCGGCTAATATTTATAATGTAGTACGTAGCAGTGCCATTCACCATTTTGTTATCGGAAAATGGCGGGTATTTTGTGAAAGTATAGATTGCTTTAGTCATAGTACAATTTGTATTATGCTTTAGTACACAAAGTACAAGCACTGTTTAGTTTGGGTTTGGTTGGCCTACCTAGATTATTTTGACAAAAATCTGTTTTTTTTAATTTCAATGAATTGACAAAAAGTTTTTTTTATTATTTTGACTTTTCCAATAGTAACTACTTATATCAAACTAAATTATTTTTTATCTTAGAATGCTCTGAATTTAATGAACTATGTAGACGTAAATGAGTTAGTAGGCTCACCAATACGTCTGGCTAGCTGAGTATAAATAGGCTAAGTTTCCCTAACTTCATTGCAAGAGTGGGACATTAACAGGGGAGGAAACATAATAATATCATAATAAATTTATATTTCCATTGCATCCTTAGAGATGCACTACAATAGTTTTAGCTCTCGGCAGGGGCCATCTCTGGATGTATCATACTGTGCGTTCAGAGATGGTATTTGCCCCGTGTATCCATTACCAGATTAAATATCTCTTAAAGGCATCTACGTCTTGGCTTCGGCTCGATGTACGCCTTCCAAAGAACCGGGTCTCCAATAGACTCGAGTATTATGGAAATGAGAATCATAATGTTATAATATTAATCCCAATCAATAGCTAACAACAAAACATAATTAGATAAAAACACATCCAGAATACAAAAACATAATAACGTATATCGATAACATACCTTATAGTTAATTCGTATGATCGACCGGTATACTCATCAGTTGCACAACTAGTCGTCCAACTGGTTGTACAACTGGTTCTACTTGTCAGTCTAGTATTTGAACTTGTTTCTACATCGTAAATATTGTTTGTATTGATATAAGTTATTTAATAGTGGCTAATGTTTATTTACGTACAAAGGACAGGACTGCATAAAGTTGGAAAATTTGGATGAAAATTATGCATATCGATTGGTTGATATGATCATCATAACAACCCATTAATGTCCCACTGCAGGGACGGGCCTCCTCCCATAACGGAGGGGGGGATACTTGGCCTACTAATACCACGCTGGCCAGACGGATTGGTATAGAGTTTAATTTCTACTTCGATTTGGATTTAGATTCAGATAAAACTTTTTAGTATAATAAAATAAATGATTATTTTCAAAATGCTAAGCAATTTTTTTTTATTTTTCAGGTAAATATCAAATTCCAGTCAGCATTTTAGTAACAGTAAGTTGTCTTACTATCAAAACTCAATTCCGATACCGTCATACATCGCACGCCTTCCTAATGAAACCTTTGTACCAATACTGAAAATGAAACACGAAAATATCGCCTTCAAAACTGTTCAAACACCATTGAAGTAGGTATTTGTAGGAACTTTAGCAAAATGTATAGTAGAAAAAGAGCAATGTATATCGTCACTATTGAAATTATAAACTGCTGTTCCGGATCAAGTAGTAGTATCTTGCGTTTTCTTGAATGGGGAAAGTAGTGCGCTATAAAATTAGACTCGGTAAGGTTACTATGTAGCTGGTTCATTACCCATGAGTCTTACCACAGTGTAGTTTTCTATTCAGTTATGAAATTAATTATCTTGGAGCTTTATTTGAATAGTCGTTAAAAGCATGATTTTCATATCGGTCTATAAATGGTTGACATTTATAGGGACGTGATTCTTCCAGGAAAGATAAAAAATTTAGTCCACCACATTACGGATTGATACAGCATCTTATGTCACGTTTTTAGTCTTTTGTGCTCTTAGAGAAGAAATTTACGAATTTTACATAGACATCTTTTATTAATCTTAATTCTTTACCTTATCTAGAATTATACAAACACTGATAATTGCCCTATATTAAACTAGCACAGTAAATATAGAGTAGAAAAAAACCCTGAGTCGGACTTAGACCCGGATAAGTGTAAAAGAAAACCATTTACTTGTACGCATTGACTAAAAGACAAAAACATACGGACTTAGTAAAAGAGTAAGCCCCTTCACAGAAGACAGCGTCCAAAGTCAAAGAAATTTCTTAACTGATATGTGTTAGTCTGTGGTTCAGTTTCATTTCAAGTGAAACAAATCCGTAATATCGTTCGACAACCGTAATAACTACTATTGTTGTCATATCGATATCGGCTTAATTGAAATCTATATTAATTAGAAGTCAATACCACTAGGGACTTAGGTACTATATTTACGTTTTCAATATCTTGGGTTTAGTAGAAGTTTATAAAACTATTAACTATGAAGTTTATCGTATTATGTTTGATGATACAATTTACCCCTACGTACGGAAACTCACTCCATGTGGTGACGGAGTAAGAATACAATATGTCACCACCCCATCTCATCCCATGGGTGTCGTAGAAACCGACTAAGGGACCATCTGTGAATATTACCTTTACATAGAACGAAGGAAAACTTAAAAACCCTATACCAATCCGTCTGGCCAGCGTGGTATTAGTAGGACAAGATCCCCCCGTCACGGGAGGAGGCCCGTCCCTGCAGTGGGACATTAATGGGCTGTTATGATTGACAGGGCCATCTGTTTCCAAAGTAAGCTAGGCATAACCTGCTTTTGTTATGAGTAACAGAACAACGAATATTAATACTTATATACTTTTCTTTTGTAAATACATAATATATATTATACATACAAACACTCAGACCAATGCAAACAATCATGTACATGCACACAAAGATTTTTATTGAACGGGAATCGAACCCGAGACCTCTGCGTAGCAGCCATATAATAAAACCACTACGCCACAGAGGTCGTGGGATTATGCTTGTCTCTGGACTGAGAGTTTTAAAAGCTGTGTTTTATAGCACTCTCAGTGTCACTCTTAGCGTAAATACAAATCTAGCGACACATCTCAAGCAGAAAATCAAGCTATTCTGTTTGCAAAGAATAATTATTAAACTAAATAATTAATATTAGTATGCATAGGTACTCTCGAAAACATAACCCTCCTTTTGTCTCAGACGGGTAAAGAAAAACGGAACGTAGTTATTCCCTTACTTTTCTTAGTCTTCGTTCATGGGCTGAAATAGCATGTTAATCCTCATGATAGAGTATTTTTAGTCTTTACCAAAAATATAAAATAATTAATACTTTATTTGCACAAAAAACATAATTCCAGTTAATCTATGGCTTGAACGGCAGGGCCGTAATAATAAATATGATAGGCACATTTTAATTTACAATTTATAGATAGAGTGTACGATGAAGTCTGAACTAGTATAATCTGTATGACAGACCCCAACGCCTTCCAAATATAGCTTAGGTGTACGAATTTAACCTTACAAAACTTAAACGTATTAGTAATCCATCAAAACTCGGCGTTATATTAAATTAATAACAGTGTACTGTCAGAAGCTTGAACTAGAAACATATTTAGTTTGTTTAACATTAATTAGAGGAGGTTAACTGCAAAACGGTGTCTTATGACGTCATTAATCATGTCCTCCCTCTACTCGCTACAAACTGTTAATTAAACAAAATAATTCACAGCTATTCGTTAATATAACCCTTTAAGTATTTAGAATAATGTTTTTCTATTTAAAATGTTCCTTACTTTTTTTTTTTAAATTTAAAAAAAGCCTTTGAACATTGTAAATACTAAAAAAAAAACTCGAATAATATGCTTGATAAGGTGACATTATGATCAATTAAGTTTAGCCAGTCCCATGTGTTTTTTAATATAAAAAAGAACACATGGGACTGGCCTTAAATAGTTAAAAAGGAATCAAATGACACTTAAAATTTTAAAATTAGAATCGTTTACGCTACAAGAAGTCATGACGTTTCGTCACTTTTGACAGTTTATTTCAGCCATATTGTTTTTTTGATGACGTGTTAATCTGGAATGTCATAAATGTTTATTTTTATTATTTACTAGCTGACCCGTGCCCACTTCGTTGGAGGGCGAAAAAAACGCGTCGCTTTTTTAAACATATTTCATTACTGCTGCTCTCCTATTAGTCATAGCGTGATAATATATAGCCTATGACACTCCCTGTACTATAAATGCCTTTATTCCCATCTGCCCCCTTATTCACACAGAAAGAATTTTTAAAATCGGTTTAGTAGATCCAGAGATTACGATTACAACGTCACAAACACACAAACTTTACCTCTTTAAAATATTAGTATAGATATAGATTTAATGGCACTTCCAAACTTGAAACTGATTGGTCTAAATTAATTTACTGAGAGAGCATACATACCTTACACTCACTGTCATAAACCTTTTTTTGACTCAGGTGGGATAAAAAGTTACAATAAAGTATTCCCGTGTTTGTAAAATTTTGTGTCGTAAATAAAAAAACTTGTCTAACGTAATATACGGTTACGTTAAATGAAGCACATGGGAAATGTTGATACAAATTAAATTTTCAAATCGATACATACTCGTGCGAGTTTTTAGACGTTTTTATTTTTTTTTACAATTTTTAGTACTGCTTTCAAATACAATTTTCTTCCATGAATTGTCTTAGTATTAAAAAAAACGTGGGTTCGAAGAACTATAAAACTTCTGAAATAGTCTTCAAGAAGTAAAACAGGACAGTTTTTTGTGTGATTCACAAATTATTGTCCTGAGTCTGGGTGTTTTTTGTGTCCGTTAAATTGATGTTTGTAAAAGTGCCCCGTGACTCATGGTATGATCCCTAATGCAGTCTTTAAAAAAAGAAAAGAAGAAAGAGGTTTTATTCATTACCATGATTACCATTGATTACATTAACAAAAATACGATTTTCTTCTAAATCCTTTGAACTTTGCTACCCCTACTATGTAGCAGTCTGTTCTTATACAAAGTTCCCCCTTGTTTTATTTGGTAACTATATAACTGAAGCTATTCACCCTCGCACCATCCCTATCCCTAACTACCCTTTGTAACGTTATACCGTGATGTAGCGTTTGATGTTTACCTTTTTTGTTTTGGAGGAAAATTTTGACCTGTTTTTTTTTGCTACGAAGAAGGTAGAATGGAAAGTTTTGGGTATTTGGTCTAGTTAATTGATGTTAGAATTATGATTGTCATTGAAAAACATTAAGGTGGAAAGTTAAAATTTTGTGTAATTGTCCAGTTTGTACCTTCTTTAATAGGGTGATATTAATATAAATTTCCGTGTGGTGACGGAATAAGAATACAATATGTCATCCTCACCACGTACAAAACAGACTAAGGCACTATTATCACACATAATATTATCTTTACGAAATAAAAAGAAGGAAAACTTGATCTATATCAATCCGTCTGGGCAGCGTAGTATTAGTAGGCCAAGTATCCCTCCGTCATGGCCCGTCCCTGCAGTGGGACATTAATGGCCTGTTATGTTATGATAATAGGATTATGAATATAAAAAGAAAAAGGGTATGAAACAACTTTCGACCATTTTCCAGATCTTCTATTTTTTTCTGATTGATTTAGTTAATTATCCCAAAACTCTTTTTTCTTCGTGCCTCTATACCACAAATGTTATGTTCCGTGCAATTCGTGAGCTCATGCTATAGATGTAGGCTACTAATTTGTGTAAAAGGACATGATAGAAAAAAGAAACAATTTTGAATAAAATAATAATTAATATTTGTTACAACAATGTTTTAAAGGATGTGTAAAACAACTAAGGCGTAAATATAATGTTGTATAAATATATAAATACATCTTCATATATAAATAGTAGCATAGTAATTAAGTATAATAAAGTTTTTATAGCTTTTTGTAACTATAACCATAAACCAAGTTATTTTCAGTTTATAAAATATTGATAAACTGATTATAAATCTATAATATACGTTATTAGGTATATATTAAACCATTTTTTAATTATTATTTGTTTTTGTACATAACAATAATAATGAGAAAATTTATGTTTAGAAAGGTTCCGATGTCGCAGTTGGCTTATCGGAAGGAAGTGATTTGGCAGATCCGATTGCATAGGTAGATGGAAAAATGAAGTCTAAATTTATGATTTATTTTTTTAGTAGAGTTCACACATCTTCATAGGGCGAATGTATTACTGCAAAGGAATATTTCAAAACTTGGCCTCCAGATCCTTTGAGCAAAAAGGTTAGCATAAGTTGTCGTTTACCTAATAAATGGTTTAGAGATTTCTCTATACAAAGCAAAGATGGAAAAAACGTGGTCAAGTTCCCCTCTAAACTCAACAAGTTATTCTCTGCAGTTCACAAATATACCTACACAGGGTACCCATGTTATGGAGGAGAATAATCCTTGCAGAAGGACAGTAAACAGGTGTCATAAAAACCGACCAATAAGAATCAGATGTTAACAACATTTTCAATAACGACACACATTGAGCGTCAGGTGTAACAACAGTTGGTTGTTTATTACGTCAGTGGGTAATAACATTTTATGAATGCACGGAGCGTGTCCACAATAGAATATGGAAGCGACACGTGCGATCTCGACCGACTAGAACACTTTCTTTGGACTTGTAATAGTTTGTGTGGTACAAGTTGTGAGAAATAGCGATTTATTAAATACATTTTATTTTACAAAGGATTTTAGAAAGGATTTTTGTTACTTTGTTTTACGATATTAAAATACACGAAGAAAAAGTTTATACTTATTCAAAGTTAACATAACCTAAACTGTAATTATTTTGTTTGTTTCTGTATGCAAAATGAGAAATACTAATTAACATACATAACAATTGCAAAAATTACATAAAAATTAAAATTAACATTGATTAAAAAGAGATTTATTTACATTAGCATAAAATAGTATTAACAAATTAAATTAGGATACATTATAAAATCCATTAAATACTAACATTAAGTATTAGTATAACTACCTGTAATTGTAAAGGAAACACACAGGTAGTATAATACGAAGCCATTAAAAATAATGTTTCCAAATGGACATCATAATTAAAATTTTAAAAGAAATTTAGTTACACGTATGAAAAATTTTATGTAATTAATAAAATATAACAGATTAATGAAACAGTTACAATTAACATCGGAAGTGATAAAAATAAATTGATTTTCACCAAGTATCTACAGAATGAGCCAAAATTAGCACAGAAGCTACAAAGCATGTTATTTATTTTTTTTTTTTGTACTTTTACTTACTCTTAAAAAAACGACTCCTTCTAAAGCATTAATTCATGATAATTTAGTTTACATGAATGATTCCACACAGTTTTTTTATTTTCCTATTATTTATTATCTATTATTTATTTTCCGTGTGACTTTAAAATTACTTCCATACATTTGTAATCAATGTGAACCAATATTAAAAAAAAATCTATTTAACTATATCGAAATCACACAAAAAACAACTTTATTTAAGTTGTTGAGAAAATGATAGAGTTTTACAGTTTAACGAACATTTCACAAATTGAACCAAATTAAGAATCCTCCTTAATGCTTGGAATCGATTAATTATCTCTTACTTCCTATAACTTGTACCCACAATCAGTAGTATCGCCTAACGACATTGCTCACGCACCTTACGTAAACACAAAAGAAACGTGTTCACTAATTCACACCTTAAACTTGTCACTAATATAACTAAAGTACTTACTTTGGATTCGTAATAACTGGTTATTGAGTATTGCGGTGCAGTGGTGTTAGTCCTTGGCTGCTGAGAAGTCTCGGGTTCGATCTCATGCATGAACTCGAATGATTGCATTGGCTTAGCTGGTTTTCTTTGTAGAATAATAAAAATAAATAAAGTTTGCATACATTGTCTTGATTATGACAAAACTACAAGTGTCGCTTCAATCATTGAAATACCGGATATAGAAACAAGCGCTGACGGGTAACCACTCAGTGGTATTTTCATCAGAGAATCTCCATGATTCAAAGGGCACGTATAAAACCGTGCTGGCTGACGTCATAGTCAATTTAACTTTCATCGCACCCACAGCTGAGCATAGGCCTGTCCCAACACGCGGAGCATTGTATTCTTCCGATCATTCGAACATTCCTTTCAAGACAGTTAAATTGGTATTTCTCTTAGTTCTAACCATAACAAAGCGACAATTTAAAGTAGTTGTGCGGAAATGATCAAAGTCCATTACTTATGGACGTCACGCTAAGTGATCGTCTATTATTTTGTAAAGGAAGCGATAAATGTCGCTTAAGTAACACTCTGTTACGTGGGAAAATATTTTATTCTGTATCTTTTATATATCTCCGTGCGGTGACGGAGTAAGAATACAATATGTCACCACCCCATCTCATCCCATAGGTGTAGTATAAACCGACTAAGGGACTATCCGTGAATATTGTCTTTACGTAATAAAAAGAGGAAAACTTAAAATTAAACCGTATGTATTAGTGTATTAGTCGGCCAAATATCCCTTCGTCACGGGAGGAGGCCCGTCCCTGCAGTGGGATATTGATGGGCTGTTATGATGATCTTTTATATGATATTTAAAATTATTTATTTCTCTCTTCACAAATGATGTCTTATGATCTAGTCTTTACAATATAGTGATGTTGACTTCGGATTCCATTTGTGAAGAACTTGTGCTAAATAGGCATGTTATACCTGTACCACTGGTCATTATAAGTATATGTTTTAAATATAATTGTTTCGGTGACAAAGTAATCATGTTGCCGTCGCTCGGCGAGGTCGCAGCTTCAAAATCCAAGCACGACAATTGCAATGCTTTGTTTTGAACTTTTAAAATGTTATTTGTGTTTGTTAATTTTATGTTAGTAAAACTCCCGTGATACAGATCTCGATCCCTAACAGTAGTTGTAAGTTCTCGTATCAAAAAATACAATATACCTAGGTATCTACATTAAAATACAGTTTTTCTCTACAACAATCTTTCTTGAATACAAAATATCTTTTCTTTTTCCAAGAATACATATTTTTATCAACAAACAGATACCAACATTGACAAATTGACAAAAAATATATTTCGCAATATCTTTTTTTTTTCTTTGAACCATCAAGAATCATTTTGATCAGACGATGTTTCGCGCCAACGATTCTGCCGTACAGTACCATAGATAACAACGTATAGTTCCCATTTCCTCCACAAACAACGAACAGTGTTCACCAATTTCCTTACTAAAATGTTGGGAAACAAATCTTTTGTGAATATTCTTTTATAGTAAATTATATGTATTCACCAGTTCTAAAACATATAATTGCAGAGACAGGCCTACTACAGAGATAGCGAGACCTTGGACTAGTAACACCATGTTGGCCAATTAACTACAAGAAACTAAGCAGAGCCATAATGTAGGTAATAGCCAAGATATTATACATAGAAAACGTCATTATATGAGCCAATTGACGTCCACTGCTGGACAAAGGCCTCCTCCAAATATTGCCACAAAAAATAAATAAAGAAATATTCCTCACACATTCACACAACGCTATCTATTCCCAAACTAAGCAAAGCTTGTACTATGGGTACTAGACAACGGATCAACATACTTAAAAACTTTTTTTTCTGTAAATAGGTACATACATAAAAAACACCCAGAACAATGCAAACATCATTGAACATAAAAAAAAACATTTATTAACGAGACGAAACTGTAGGCAACAACTAGTATACATATCAAAATGCCAAATGCAAAGGAACATCACGACAACGTTATCAATAATAAAATATCAGTTCTGCCATTATAATGTCATCAAGTTGTTAGTTTAGGTGACCTTGACCGAGCGGCATGTTGCTCTAAACTGACATTCTATATTTACTTGACTTCGCTGGCATTGCTTTATTTTGTAGTATTCAATTATTTTTTTATATAATGGGAGGCAAACGCGCCAGCAGGTCACTTGATGGTAAGTGATCACCGCCGCCCATGGACACCCGCAACACCAGAGGAATCACAGATGCGTTCCCGACCTTTAAAAAGGGAGTACGCTTGTATTATTACTCTCTCAATTATTGGAATACTTGTTTTGTAAATTGTTTTAATAAAACAATTTATGTTATATTTTCCTTGCCTGCTTAAAGGAAACACGACGTAAAGCTCTCCAAAGTCACCCCTGCCAATCACTTTGACCGGTAGGCAGTTATGAGAAGAAGACGTTTTAAATAAAATAAATATTGAACGCCATCTAGTCCCAAACTAAGCAGAGCTTGTACTATGGATAATAGACAACGGACTTTTTGATTTTTAACGCTGTAGCAACCGGTATAACTAATCACAAAAATATTTTCTTTCAAATAAATACCATTATATCAGCCAATTAACGTCATGCTGGACATAGGTCTTTTCTAAATATTTTCACTTTATGTGATCTTCCTTCATCCTTTGGTTTTTCGCCGCCATAACCAGATCGTCTGTCCATTTGTGAGGATTGATTGTCCTCCCACTCTGTGTTTCCCTATTGTACATGTCAGTCCCTTTGGTTCTTCTCATTTCATTTGAAGATCATATATTAATTTTTTTTTGTAAAACCTAGGTAAGTTAAAAAATTCTGCGTGGGATTTAAACACACGAATTTGCGTACGGCATCACTATACGAACGCTTAGCTACGAAGACGGCTCAGTTATATGTAAGGTACTTAATCATTTGCTAAGCTAAGCTAGTGAATCTGTATAGATTTCACGCTGTAGTTCAATTCAAGTAAACACATTGTCAAGCACACTCCGCTAGAGATTTGGCATCCATTCTGCTAACATTATGTGCTCAATGTTAGCCGACGGGTGTTCGTGTAATACATGTTGTTGTCTTTCAGTGGTCTTATAGTATGTATATGGCTGATATTTAAGTGGTGAGTGAGAAAAAAATATGTTGTCACCATCCTATCTCGGGAAGCTGCTAAAAAAAAATGGAAATATGAAATAAAATCACATGGAACCAAAATCTTTATACCATTGAAGCAAAAGTATCCACCTTTTCAGAGTCACAAACCCATATCGTCATATACGTGCCAAAACATCTAGCAAACGGGGTAACTCATGTAACAGTAGAAAAATACTTCCATTTCCTACAATAAGTATAAATAAGCGAGTATCACAATACAAGCAATATAAAGCACCAAGTCTCTGTAACACACCAACACTAGCAATAAAGACCGATAGTGTGCTCAGGCAATAAAATTGTTTTACCCCATTCCAACCGTGTTGCTCCACAATGAAGGCTGGGGTTGCCACTTTACGATGGCTACCCGGAAATTGGGTAGAATTTCGTCGTCATAATACCGCAACACTATTTTTATTATCCATACAGAGTTTTATGGGCGATTTGTCGATATTTGCGAGCGATTTTCGACGTTCGCTTATGAAATATGTAGGAAACTTTAGTCTGAAAGTACGATTGTCGTATTATATTTATTACATTGTGGGAAAACGGAATATTATTGGTTGTAAACTATGTATGTCTTACATGATTTTGAATGTCTTTTGGAAGAGACGGGTGTTTTCCAATGATGGAGGGAAAGTTGACTTACTAATACCAGCTCTACTATTTACTGCCTCGTGGCACATCGATCGCACAAGCTGAAGCTGTTTACGTACATTGGGTCGCATATTCTAACCCTGCCTCGTGGGATAATTATTTGTTGCATGCACGATTGTCTTAAGCCTATGTGTACTGGGGACACATGGGGGCTTAATTTTTAGTGAGTATGTTATAAAAAAGAGGTTGTATTGGTAAACGGTTTGTTTTCTTTTCTAGCAACCATACATAACTGTACTAGAGCGTGAATATCAGAAGAAGTAAAAATATACTACACATACAACATAATACATTATTTATCATAGCAGCCCATTAATGTCTCACTGCAGGAACGGGCCTTCTCCCCTGAAGGAGGGAAACTTCGCCTACTAATACCACGCTGGCCAGACGGATTGGTATAGGGTTTAATTTCAAGTGCTTAAAATGTGCTATTTTATTTGTAATAAAAAAATCATGAAGTAATATACAAAAATAACGAAGTTACAAATTTTATACAACGCTAAGTACAGGTAATTTTTAGAATCGCTCGATTTAGTTTACGCTAACTTCACTTGTCGCATTATAAGATGGAAGTGCGCGGTTTGAAACACTTTATTAGTATAATGCTAATTAATAGAACTATTGTTACAAGTTAGTCTAAATATTAATAGTGTTAGTGTATTTTTACAAAATGACACAAAAACGAGCTAAATATTTAGTAAAATTTACCAAAAAGGTAAGATATTCATTGAGGAGTGTTGATAAAAAGGTAGAGATTCCGCTTTATACTGCTATAAGGGGTAAGTTTAATGTGGTATTAAATATTATATTGTATGTTAAAGTATATAAAATATGGTTTATTTAATTTACTACATTATTTTGTAAGTTTTAGCTGCTTTGCTTAAAGTTCGTGTAACACTACGCCAAATGTTACTTAGCGTAATGTAGCCCGATCGGATTTCGTTCTTCGATTGGCCATGCACTAGTTAGCGACTGTATGTTTTATATTATTTCTCGTATAAAACTATGTTAAATACTTTATAGACAGCATATTTGACATTTTTAAATGTAGGCTTAAGTTTAAATGAATGCATAATATATTTTAGAGTAAGCAATGTAAAGCAATAAAAATCACACTTGTTTAGTACTGTGACCGCCCGTAATACACTACGCTGACTACTAGTTAGACGTGTGTAGTGCGTAAAATCATATTGTGGAATTAGGGGTATATACGGCTAACTTGCACTAAATTAAAAAATATACTCAATTAAGGAAAAATATAAATGTGAACTAACTATAAATAAATCAAATATTAATCATACAAAATTTCAAATCAATATCCTTATTAATATAAAAGTTATCGCGTTTTTCCCTTTAAACGCGTCTACTGTAAAGTTCACTTTTATGGGTTAGCGTAGTATAAATTGTTGGTGTCGAGATGAGGTGGTGACATATTGTATTCTTACTCCGTCACCACACGGAGAATGCGGGGGAGCGGGGGAATATCAGAAGAAGTAAAAATATACTATACATACAACATAATACATTAGTATTCCCTGTTAATATTGAACTATTAAACTTGGCAGAGAACGTAGGAACAGTCGAAGCCGGAACATCGTTACGTTGCGCTGAACAGTTCCGGCTTACGATGGAATTTACTATTCAAAACATTCTTCATACATTACTTAGTTTGTGTTCATTATATTTTAATTGAAGGTTGTGATTAAAGTATTTTTTGTGTATGTATACGTAATCTTTGTTAATGTATTATTTGATTCCTATTAAAAACTTTAATTACTCCAAAACCAAAGAATTAATTCTTAAAGTTTTGTTTACATCGATAATAAGTTTATTTAAAAAAAAAAAAAAAAAGTCAAAAGGAAGGAAAACTTGATACAAAACTGAGCATGGATAAATTCTGCGATCTAATGAGGGAGATGGCTATTGAAATCAAAAATGGCAGAAGTAACTTTAGAAGTAAAATTACTGAATGTTCTATCCAAGGGTGAAAAAGAAGTTGTACTCTGGACGTTGTCCGTGTGGTGACGGAGTAAGAATACAACCTGTCACCACCCCATCCCATGGGTGTAGTAAAAACCGACTAAGGAACTAACCGTAAATATTATCTTTACGAAGTAAAAAGAAGGAAAACTTTAAACCCTATACCAATCCGTCTGGCCAACGTGAGGAAGCCCGTCCCTGTAGTAGGACATTAATGGGCTGTTATGTACCTTGGACGCTTGCTTGTAAAGCCTAGAGTTCATCTGCATCTGGTAGGTACAATTATGCTCACTAATAGACAACACAATAAAAAAAGTTAAAATGAGTAATTCAAACGTAGATGTTGTAGTTTTTAACTACAATTAAAGAAACCACAATCATCTTTTAAACACAACATAACATAACAATGCAACAGAAAGAGACAACAACATAGTTGCAATAATAAAAAGTTATTTTCCGCCCGCATCCTCAAATAAAAATAATTTGCGGGTACAAAATTCCGGTCGTTTTCCTTAGAGAATGTATTTTTAACTCATTGTTTGGTCACACATTGAAAATGTAAGTTGTATAATTAATATTTATGTGAGAATATTAGGTACATTTTATCTGGAAGTAAGAAAATATGATGTCACCTATTTATTTATTTTCCACATAATTTAACATAGTTATAAAATAATTTATTGACGTGTTACCAGTTACGAGTGAGTTAACGTCTTACTTAACTTTTAAGACGTCAATTCTACATACATACATAAACTCACGCCTTATCCCGTCCGGGGTAGTAGAGAAGAAACGGTGCAAAAAAATACACTGTGGCATTCTTCATACATCAAAACAATAAAAATATGCTTAAAAACAAAGACATTAAAAATTCCACAACCCTCACGTGGGGCATAGAAGTCATTATAATGTATGATCTGTCGGTTGGTCTTTCAACAGAATTGAGAAAGACTCTTTCTCAATTCTGTTCTAAACAAGCGTACTACCTAAAGATTCTTATCCCCTAGGAATCCCGCCAATTTTAGGCTACTGGAAAAATCAGAACGACAGCAGAAACTTTTTACGTCATGTCAATGTCATAGTCATAGTGTCTTTATAAGTGTAAAAAAATCAAGTTTAGGATGAAAAGGGACGATAAAATTTTCTGTTTACATTCCATAACCACATGAAAGTATATCTAATAACAAGTAAAATATTTTTCAGAATACAAAAATATGAATTATCAATATTATAATCTTGGCGACCTTGCCATTAAGTGATCACACGATGGCGACCGGAAGTGCTCATCAGAGGAACAATGGCTCCGACCGGTAGTCGGCCATTTTATAACACTGCGGCGCTAATGACAAGCTCAATTTCATCTAATAATCGGTTTGATTTTATTATTATTTATTTATATAACTTACCTCCCGTAAGTAAAAAGTGAACGGTGATCTTAAGGTTTGATATATCTAAAAAAACATAGAAATGGCTTGGCAAAGAGATCATCATAACAGCCCATTAATGTCCCACTGCAAGGATAGGCCTCCTTCCCCCTCCCTCCATGACGGAGGGATACTAGGCCTACTAATAACACGCTGGCCAGATGGATTGGTATAGGGTTTAATTTCATTTTTTTTTTCTTTTTTATTTCGTAAAGATAATATTCACGGATAGCCCCTTAGTCGGTTTTTACGACACCCATGGGATGAGATGGGGTGGTGACATATTGTATTCTTACTCCGTCACCACACGGATAATTACACATGTACATGTCAAAATGATTGCACTTCAAAACAAAAGTATATTTATTAGGTAACCCTCTAAGAAATGACCGTGACTGTATAACTTGACCTCGCTAACCAGTTGTTTCCATATTCATCCGTTACAACTGTTTATCATATTCGAAAACGATTCCTTGTTTCGTTGCCAAGTTTTCAACTTAACTAACATCGGATACATTGAATCAATAAATATTAATTTCTTATGTTGGGTTTTAATAGAGGAATGGCCCAAAGATGTCCTTTGTGTTATTTTATGTGTATAGAAAGGGAAACGTACTACATAATATAAGCCTTTTTGAGACCTATTGCAAGGCAAAGCCTCGAAGTTTGGCCTGTTGTTACTCAGAAAATCAATTATCATAACAGCCCCATAATGTCCACTGCAAGGACGGGCCTCCTCCCGTGACGGAGGGATACTTGGCCTACTAATACCACGCTGGCCAGACAGATTGGCGTAGGGTATCACTTTAAGTTTTCCTTCTTCTTATTTCGTAAAGATAGTATTCACGGATAGTCCCGTAGTCGGTAAAACAATTAAATAATTTTTACAGTACTTAGTAATCCTTAGTGTAAACTCTACTTATATTGAGACTACAACATAGTGTTGTATAAAAATAAAAAAAGGATGTGTAGTCTCAGTACCATTAATAACATGATTTTTTATTCCTATTCGGTTCCTAGATCATTTTGTTTTAACTGCAACTGGGCTGCAAATAACTTGTATTCGTGTCACTATTGTTCTAATCACTTATGTGGGACTTGATGACAGCGTGCTCTTATTGTGTTTTACGTGTCCTTCCTGTTCATCTGTTCTTCTATGTTTAATTGTCGCATATTTTAAGGTGGAGGGTAGATTTTAAGAACAAGAAAATATTTTATGTTATAGTTATTATGTAGAAATAAGGACGAAAATGTACCTACAATTTTATATATGCCTTTGCGCTTGTGCCTTAATAAAAATTATCTTTCTTTGTTTCTTTCACTTTTACAACATTTAGTTTTCCAAGTCCCACATCCATCAATCAATCAACTAGCCTATTGCAGTCCACTACTGGACATAGGCCTGTCCCAACACGCGTCACAGAACTCGGTCCTGCGCTTTCCGCATCAAGTCCCACATAAATTCTCAAAAATATAAAAAAAATAATTACGTAACACTAGTTTGCAATAAGCCCATTTAGTAAAATAAGTGGGAAACAAACATTGCAACTGTAATAGAACTATTAAATCAAAATTACAGTAATTTTGTTGCTTTAAATCAGACTGACGGCAATCAGAAAATAACCACATTAACATTGAATTAAATACGGACAAGTACGTAATTATCAGTGGTGACGTGGTGAGACATTGTGTCACCACTCCGTCTCATCAAACGGGTATACTAAAATCAAAGAATATTTTGTCGAGAGAAAGGAAAAAAATCAGAAATTTATATACCATCCTAACCATTCTGTACAGCGGTAAAATGTATTTACAAGAAAAAGTTTATATGCATATAAAAAAAAGTATTTAAGTATGTTTATCCGTTGTCTAGTACCCATAGTACAAGCTTTACTTAGTTTGTGACTAGATGGCGTTGTGTGAATGTGTGAGGAATATAGTAATATATTATAATATGTACCTTTATCTGTGGTTTATCCGTGTTAAGGAAACTAAGTCTCTTTCAAGTCAGGTTAGTAAGTAGGGACAGATTAGTTGTGATATGATTTGTTACCCTAGCTTAAAAAGCTAGATTCGTGCTCCACAGGCATTACGACGTTAAAAAATATTTGCCTCCACTTTACCATTTATTACAGAACAAATAGATTTTTATTACGTTTACCAATGTGCATTATAAAGTACATACAAAAGGACAACAAAGTAGACATCACAAGTATGTGTTATACATTGCGCAGTAAATCGTCCTCGTGGTGTGGGGCAACACGTGGCTATCGTAATTACCTATGATTGAACGTGTATTGCAAGCTTGCTAATGAGTAACAGGTACCCTACACTTTGTCCTCATAATCTATGTTCTTTTTGTAGTACAGTCAGCTGCAATAGTAAGTAACACTTTTTATAACTATGTTTTATAAATTTAGAGGTTTCTAATGTTATCGTCTAATAAAGCTATACTTAAACGTCGTCTTAAGACATTCTGTAGTAGGTGCCCGCTTGTATTAACAAGCGACCCACCCCTTTTTCTAATGTTATTAGACGAGAACATTAAAAACCTCTAAATTTATATGGGTTTCTGTCCTATAATATGCACGTTTTATACATTGAAACCTTCCTCTTAAATCACTCTATCTATTAAAAGAAATCACACCAAAATCGGGAGCATAGTTTTAAAGATTTAAGCATACAAAGGAACATAGGGACAAAAAATCGACTTTTTTATACTATGTATAGATGGTTGCATAACAAGATGCCAGGTCTCTACAGCAAGGCTAGAAGGTCAGTGTCATCAACCTTCAAGCAGTAGTGTGAAAATGTTATGGTTTTTAGGTGGAAGGCATGCTCTGAAATCTTTTACGGCTGTCGCGCCTAGATGGCGTTGTACAGTTGAGTTTTAATTTGCGGCTCTGGCGCCGTAAAAAGCAAGGGTTAAATTTGGCAGTCGAGACGGATACTCGGGTGGCCTAGTGGTCATGGCGCTGGACGCGTATAGTCCAGAGACGCGGGTTCGAGTCGCGCCTCGAGTACAATTTTTTTCTATTGTCTTTTTTCTTTTCGGAAAAAAATACTTGTATAAAGAGTGGTCTATGTGTACTTTAAATTTATTTTACAGGTTCTCTTTTCTCTTAGAATAAAGGCTTTGCAAACTTACCACCAAAAATGTTACATTTTAAAAAGGTAAAATGTAGCAGTATAAAAAAAATAACCCTCAAACGCTCGTGTCACAATATCGATCTTGTACTTAGTAATTTTATTCATGAGAGAGTGTAAAACAAATTTCTTCTGCAAGTAATTACCTATCTATCGGTTGTAATCTGAAAGTTTTCAGGTAGATTAATAACCCGAGCTCAGATTACCAGTGACGAAGGTTTGACAAGAGCGACGGGTCGAAACGGCCCCAATCTCTTCTTAAACCGTTAAAACAAATTCTATGTTAGACTAAAAGCAATCGTAACATCAACTAGTTGTTGTCCGTGACGGCACGTGTGATTTTTTTATTTATTATATTTTTGTATAATTATTATTTACACGGGTATTAACACGATTTATTATTATTTGGTAAATATTAAGTAATAATTAACCTTTGAGGCTCTCGACGTTTCGGCCAGGTTACACCAGCCGTGGTCACGAGTAGACTCCGAAACGTCGAGAGCCTCAAAGGTAAATTATTACTTAATATTTACCAAATAATAATAAATCGTGTTAATACCCGTGTAAATAATAATTATATAAAATGGAACACGAAAGTTTTAAAGTTAATATTATATTTTTGTCTGAATTGAAATAAAAAAAATCAATTTATTGGCCAATTTCAAAAAATCATGTTGGTTAAATTGCACAAGTAGGTACAAAAAATCGCCTTCAACGCTCTGCGGGCTTAGCCAAGTTGACAATCTATAATCGTTAACGCTATAGAAAACTAAAGAAATGTATAGGAATTATATACCTTTATCGCTAAGTCACGTGGTCAAAACAAGCGAATAGCTAAGTCATAGCCAAGTTTACAAAATAACAGTTCGTCCAAAAAAATAGAATAGAAATTATCGATTCTACAATTTCGATCGCTACATCTCATAGAAAAAGCTAGCCAAGTTGCACTTTTGACAATCGCTAACGAATCGAATTCTAAGTTTTTGAACGATAACTAAGCGATCGCCGAGACCCTCGAGAAAGCGCTAAAAAAATGGCGTAGTAAACTCAGCTGTTCTCAGACTGTGGAGTGTATTGTTCATTTACTTTGATTTTAGACAAATTATTTCTTTTAGCATTTAAAATGCATACTTTAAATATGTTGTGGAGCGCTCATAACGAAGAAGTGTGGTTAAAACGCCGGAAAAGAGATTTATATCGTCAGTGCATAGAAACAATAGAAGAAATGTCGGACACTTTGTTTATACGACGATTTCGTTTTGATAAAGTGACTTTCAAAGCTCTCGTTCAAGACCTTTATCCTGCCTTGAGCCCCTTGCTGTGGCCTCGCTGTATCACCATGACTAGAACATAAGTTAAAACTATTTCAGAGAAACAAGAGGTCTATTTTTAAGCAATGGGCTAAATACAATCGTTTTCTTTGTTTCATAAGTATCGTAATCGTTTAAATAGCGTAACACGTCATTGTTTACGTTTCAAGTTCCCGAGTATTAGAAAGATTCAAACAACAAAGGAAGGTTTCTAGGTAATAACTAATAAATAATAATTTACGTACCTTTCCATGAATTCCAATAAAGCTGCAAACTGTTCTGGGCTAGCTCGGGATCTAGATTCCATCCTATAAAAATTATCACTATTATTTTAAAGTATCTCTCACTGACTTAAAAGATAGATTACATTTTATGTCTATCAATAATCGTTTTAAATTATATCCCGCACTGTGATATTATTATAAAACAATAATAAAAAGAAGTTATACCTTATTTCCAACTTATTTCACTCACTTTTTTAACACCACACACAAAACAATTCAAAACTTAAAAATCACCCGCGCACCACGTACTCAACAGTGACTTTGACGTCTACAGGAACGCTCACCATAGACTAATAAAATATATTTTTTCTCTCAACGTTATAGAATGAACGATCGACGCACTTGTGTCAACTTGGCTACCAATTAATCGTTTCGTAAAATCGCTATCGCTGAGACGTTAACGATTATAGAAAGAGAATAGATACGAAACGTTTGTAACTTGGCTAGGCCCTCTGGTTTTGAATTAAGATTTTAATGATATAAAATTATACAACATATTTCAAAGATATGATTAAACAAATAATTCGTTTCTTCGTAAATTGTTAATTAACATTACTTTTATTTAAACTGTTTTTCTATTTCTTTATTCTTTTGGTATTTTTTTACGTTTAATGGTTTCGTATTGCTTGATTTTCACGTTTAATATTTATTATATACTTATTCATCATCATCATCAGTTGTTTACTGCAGTTGATACTGTATCCCATAACTAATGAAACACTTCATCTAAACTATTTGTAACAATTTAATTAGTTTGTACCGAAAACAATTAGCAACACTTTCAAACCCATGATCAAACCCAAATCATTCACTAATAAAACTGTTTTAACCCTTACACGACGTAGTAATTCATTTCAAAATGTCAGTTACAATTCAATTTACGATATAAACTAGTTCTATTTAATTTAGAGCTTGCTTAAATGTTTTTTTTTATAAAAACAAAAGAATATTTAAATAGATCCATCGCTAAAATATTAATATAAGTACTATTTGACTTTTTTTATACTTTGGTTATTAGACAACAGATAAAGACTTAGCTTATTATATTTTTATACTACTTCTTCTTAGCGTATCAATGGCAAAATGATACTGTGGACTAAATTGATCTAGCCCAAAACTCTGCGACACTGACTGCGTTATCCCTGGCTATCATTAGCTCTTCCTGAGTGCAGGTGTAAGGGCATCCAGGACATGATGAGAGATGGGCCATAGTTCGTGGAGCGCCGCACAGTCAACTCAGTACGCAGCCTTTGCTGTTTATACTACTACAGTTACTACACACTTACTATTTTTATACTACTGTTAGGAGAATTAGAAGAATAGCTGGCCACTTCTTAGTAAAATTACCGCTCGACGAGTAAAAATGACATTACTCTATGGTTTGATGAATATTGTGTTTAGGCGGGAGAGAAAAGAGGTGGCTATTGCTAGATTGGTGGGAATTAATGAATGGTTGTCATTTTAAGTTTAAAGTATTAGATTGTTATTTAATTATTTTAATGAGATTATAATTTGTAAAGGTTTATAGTTGTTCTTTTTAACAAATTCTCCTTGTTCCTAAAACTACTATAATAATATGAAAGGATCAAATCTTTTCCATTGTCTTTTTATTTCAATCAAACATTTTTAGTTATACCTAAACTATATAATAATAATTGTTAATCAATCAACTAGCCTATTGCAGTCCACTGCTAAACATAAGCCTCTCCCAACACGCGCCACAGAACACGGTCTTGCGTCTTCCGCATCCAGTCCGAACCAGAGACCTTTTTGAGGTCGTCGCTCTGCAATAGGCTAGTTGACTGATTGATATATTTCTAATTGACATACATATTATACAAAGAAAATATTCAGACCAATGAAAAGATTCATATTTACACACAAGTATTTGCATTGAGCGGGTATGACTGCGGCTAACATCCCATCCATTGCGAGGGATATTTATTTATATATTGCATTTTTTGCATTAATAGTAGCTACTCTTAGTACCTAAGGTTGTAATAAATAGCTAGTCTTTATAATTAATAATATATACAATAAAATGTATAAATAAATAATTCATGAATAAATAAATATGAATACATCAGAACACTATACTAATTGCTAAATATTTTCCGTCATAAATATGGTATCATATCTAACCGTACAAAGCAATTATGCCATTGGCAGTAGGATTGGCAACGTGCCAGCTAGTCAATGCCAGGCCATTGCCAAGTGGTGCCATAGCTCTGAGATGCCAACGCTCTGTTCTGCCATTCATAAGGTGTTGATCTAAGTTAGAAGCTGAAGCGATTTTTTGGGGGGTAAACTATGTGAGCCTTTTCGCATTTAATTGTTCTGGTGAGAATTGTGGAATTAAATTGTAACAGATAATTAGAGTATGTTTGCCAAAAGACGACTAGTACCTTTCTCTAACCTATGTCTATTGTCTGTTGCCCCAAAACCTTTGCCAGATTGCTGGTCCACCTTGTCAGATAATCTTGGTATTGTTAATCCAGCTAAATTTTCCTATTAGTAAACCAATTAGTTACTTGTCAGTATACATTAAATGGCTGTGACATACGGACGGACAGACGGACAGCCAGACATGACGAAGCAAGGGTTCCGTTTTTTGCCATTTGGCTACGGCACCCTACAAATATGACTTTGTACCTTACCGATCTAAAATCTCTAAATGGTATTTGGAATCGACATAAGTAAACTTTTACTTTACATACCTAATTCCTAACAGTAATTAAGTATATTAAGTTAATCAAAGATATTTTATCCTCTTTAGACTTATACCATTTTCTAAGTTAAGCAATAGTTTATTGTAAGTTTCTTTGTGGTACCTTGGACCAGGTAGGTGCCTGGCACTATATTAATATTACTAAATAATTTGCTCGTCGTCGCATGCGACACAAAAGGAATAAAATACATTGGTTGATAACCTTAGATTGACCATAACCGTTACGACTTGGGGAGCTGTCGGCAACGCATCTGTGATTCCTCTGATGTTGCGCGTGTCCATGGGCGGCGGTGATCACTTACTATCAGGTGACCTGCTGGCTTGTTTGCAAAAAAATATACTAGCGAAGCCGGGCCCGGTCGCTAGTACCTATTACCTATTATAATTAATATACTGGATTTGCAGTCGGTTTATTAAATTGAAAACATATTATTGTAAATTTATTCATAAGAGCCCTATTTATATTATACTAGCTGACCCGTGCCCACTTCGTTAGGCGGGGAAAAAAACGCGTTCTTCTTTTTTAAACATATTTTATTACTGCTCTACTTCTATTAGTCATAGTCATAGCGTGATACCATAGCCTATGACAGGATAAATATCCCCGATAAAAGGACTATTCAACACAGAAATATTTTTTTAAATCGGTTTATTAGATCCAGAGATTACCCCCTACAACGTCACAAACACACAAACTTTACCTCTTTATAATATTAGTATAGATAACTATACCCGTGTAAGGGAAAATATACTAAAACGGGGAGGTGTCACCACATATCTTAACTAAAAACAACACGGAAAACAATTTACATAAAACTCTTAATAGGTATTTTTCCGCAATCTAATTAATAGTACATAACTACATACCTGATTTTCTCCATGTAGAGCATTATCAACTTTCTTTGTTTGACATGAAGATATATTTCTGCTTGCAACTATAACTTAATCAATGAGACTGATTTGTTTGTTACATATTATCTATCTACTGTCTTTTAGACAACATATTTACAAAACAACTAAATTGCTCATCTGATGGTAAGCTACAGCTAGTAGCTTGTCCGTACTAACTAAAAAATTCATCATAACAGCCCTTTAATGTCCCACTGCAGGGACGGGCCCCCTCCCGTGGCGGAGGGATAATTGGCCTACTAATACCACGCTGGCCAGACAGATTGGTATAGGGTTTAATTTCAAGTTTTCCTTCTTTTTATTTCGTAGAGACAATATTCACAGATAGTCCAAGCGGGCTATACTTCGTTAGAAATATTGACATTCAAGTAGATATCCTGTAGTCTGCCTTTTATAATACCTTCTACGATATACATGATACGCAGTGGCGGCGTGTCGTATTTTTAACCCATCATTAATCGGAAAAAGCGTTGCATAGTGGATAAATATATTTAAATTTTAAATGTAATACCAAAAACCTCAACAAAGATTCACTAACCACAAACACAATATAATACCAAAATACTATTTAACATAACAAACGATAATTCATATTATAATTATTATAATGCAATAATTATTATTATTATAATTATTGTAGTATAATTATATGGTGGCAATATGTTGTTCATATACACGGATATTCATCTTAATTAATTACTCATACTAATTGATAAACGCGATCCGCATAAGCGACGAATTTAATTTACATGTTGTGTTACTAGTAAACGTTTACAAATATAATTACTGTGATATTTCATTAATATCATTATTTGTTATTAGTAATTCCCCACGGCTTTAATCTATGAACCCTTCCGATCTAGGGTACTCTGAGCCCGCTTATATGAAACAGCGTCTACCGAATGGATTGAGTAATATAACATTTCTGAGCGTATTTTTGTTTTTTTTTAATTGGCCTACCAGAATGACTCTATGGTGCCTGATATTAAGCATCCAATAGAGTCCAAGAATGGCGAGCATCATGCCAGCTACGATATTTGTAGAGGCATGAATGTCTCCACTATGCGGCTTCAGAAGATGCATTTTCACGCCTCGCTTGAAAGAACCAGGATCGTAGTTTGAAGGAAACATGTGGGTTATATCTCCAAAATTATGCCTAACATTCTTCCGGCAAGACATAGGTAGCTTTATTACATGCAAAGTTATTGCAACGCATCCTCTTCATGGCTACTCTATATTGCGCTCATTTCAGCATTTAAACTTACTTGGGTTTGGTGAGTGTGATAACTAGCTGACCCGTGCCCACATTGTAGGGCGGCGAAAAAAACGCGTCCCTTTTTTAGACATATTTCATTTACTGCTCCACTTCTATAAGTCATAGCGCAAAAATATATAGCCTATGACACTCCCCGGTAAATTGTCTATTCAACACAGAAAGAATTTTTGAAATTTGACGACCTCGGTGGCGCGCCGGTAAAGCCAGCGGCTGCCGCGCATGAGGTTGTGGGTTCGATCCCCACGCAATAATTTGTGGATCTCACAAATTATTGTCCTGAGTCTGGGTGTTATATGTGTCCGTTAATTGATGTTTGTAAAAGTCCCCGCGACACAGGGCATGATCCCTAGTGCGGGAGTTGTATTTAAAAAAAAAAAAAAAAATAAAAAAAAAAAATTTAAAATCGGTTCAGTAGATCCAGAGATTACCCCCTACAACGTCACAAACACACAAACTTTACCTCTTTATAATATTAGTATAGATTAACACGGACACCAAAAACATTTTAATAACATATTATGGAACCTCCTGTCACTACTCAATGCCACACCATACACATATTAATACAAAGAAACACCTAGAACTCTGCCATGTTCATTAAAGTACACAAATGTCTGACTTGTACTCTGACTAAACTGCTACGTGATCGTCAATTATGGCAATCAAAAGTTATTAAAGCAACGAAACAAGGAAAATATGTCCAGCAAATATTAAATGGTAAAATAATACGCCTGCCATTAAATTCAATTTCCATTTCCCGTCGCAAGATATTTTTCATAATAATTTATTGCGATAAGTATTTTTTTTCAGCGAAAAGATATACAAGGGGTCACTTTAGCGGCATTAAAAGTGCCAAATATATTTTATGATGCCAATAACAACTTATTTAGTACTCGGGCAACCAATTTGGATGAAAATGATACTTTAACGAGATCTTATAAATAATTTATTACGTATTTTTTTTATTATGGTGCTCTCTTTTTGGGAAGGTACTTTGAGATTAGATGAAGAATGGCATATCTACCAACAACTAACAAGTTCTTGTTTTAGAAGTTAAATTAATTTTAGGGCAACCTTAGCATAGTAAATAGAGCAGGTAAATTGATTCGAAGGTTTTTTAGTAATTTTTTTGACGTACACATAGTTAATGATAATTTATATGTTTATCTTGTTTATTTTTTCGAATTAATATACATAATGAAGAACTTAAAATTATTTTTTTATAAATATTTAAAAAGAAAAATTAGTTTTAATAGGTATTTTGACAAACTCGAACTGAGGGTACATACCTATTCGCATAATCTTACTTGGTCGACCTCAACTTAGCTTACAGAGACGTTCGCGCGCATACAGAAACTAAGAAAGCAACCGCTCTCCACGATACTCAACATCTACTCAGCAATTGACGACTTGACGACTTCTGTGGCGTAGTGGTGACATAACATGAATGCTACGCAGAGGTCTCGGGTTCGATTCCCGCTCAATGCAAATCTTTGTGTTCACAAAGTGAACAAGCCCTTTTCTAATAAAGATTTAAAAAAAAAATCTTTGTGTGCATGAACATGATTGTTTGCTTTGGTCTGGGTGTTTTCTATGTATAATATGTATGAATTTACAGGAAAAAAAAAGTACTTAAGTATGTTTATTCGTAGTCTAGTACCCATAGTACAAGCTTCGCTTAGTTTGGGACAAGATGTTGTTGTGTAAATGTGTGAAGAATTATTTATTTATTTATATTTAGCGGCCATCTTAGATTGCGAGTACTGCTCACATTGTCATCTGCATACTTGATACCACATATTTATACATATTAACATAAAAAGACCTCAAGGAAGTGAACGTAAACACAGCTGTAACGCCTCCATTGTTTATTATTATAAACAGCAGAATATTTTATACATAAATGTGGTATTGCATTGATTATATTAATATTAATGAAGGTTTTTATTCTGCAGGTCATTCTGGTCGTCCTGTTTAACACTGTGAGTATTTCTTTTGTTTTAATGTGGTTTTTTTTCGTGACAAAAGGAGTGTTAAGTTTATGTATACCCGAAATCGAAATGGCTTTATCAGTTTTGACAAAAAATTCCATCATAATTCAAATTCATTAAGATCGTTATTTAATGTTTATGCGTGAGCTTGACGTCATTAGTTGACCGTAATCAAAACTATGCTTAGATTAAAAGTGCAATTTATTTTAAACTTTCACTTCAACCCTATAAATAATAATATCTACTAAAACAATACAAATGTCACTATATTATTAAACTGTAGAGTTTGTATGTGAAAAACCATGAAAAACCATTAAATAATTTAAAACTAAAGTCAACTTGTTACTTGTGACATTACAAGCTTGTCATTTCAGAAAAACTGAAAATGTAGAATTTAAATATTGGCTGGTAAGCCACCCAATTGTTGGCACCTTAAGAGTGGACTTCGTGTCAGACTAAAATATAAAATATCATAAAATTATAAAATACTATAATCTTTGCTTATACTTACTCATTATTATGTGATTGAATAGTATTAAATAAATATTATTGTCACTAATGCCAATAAAAGGATTCTGATAAATTTATTGTTGCTATGTTGTCACATAAAATAAATAAAATATGATAAAAATATTAAATAAATAATATTTGAACTTGAATAATCATACTGAACTAGGATAATCTATAGTGTTTTCTTTCTTTTTACTCACTTTTAACTCTGTGCCAATAATTGTAGGACCTCTAACGATTAGGTGGTTTACCCTAATTTGTTTTATATTATAAAATTACGAAAACTTTAAATTGAAATATGCACCAATGACGTCATGCAAGAAATGATAGGGATGGACATAGAAGGAAAAAAGAGAGAAATTCATTAGAATAAAACATTTTACCGAAAATATACTCTAGTAACAGTCAATAACGTTGACTTTATTATTTGTTTTTATAAATATCTAACGACTATTTGCTAATACAAAGGAACTGATATTATGTCAAAGTAGCGTCATGATTTAGCTGATGTTTTGTTGAGCGATATTGAACCTATAGTCTATTTTTTTATCTCGGACACTAAAATGACAACTACTAATGTCAAACGTAAAACTAATATAGCCAGCTTTTAAGAAACAGTGCTGTCCCTGTGTTTCGATTCGTTTTGTAATTATTGTAAAATATTTACGGTTGTTAGTATAGTCGAGAACTAAATGCCTTTATCACCTCTAGAGTTAATGTTAGTTGCATTTCATAAAACTATAAGGGGCAATATCGCACAACAAAACATCAGCTAAATCATGACGATACTTTGACATAATATCAGTTCTCATGTATTAGCAAATAGTTGTTAGATATTTATAAAAACAAATAGTAGAAGTTGCTGATAGAAGAGGTAGGTACTTTATCCTCTTTCCATTGGTATACAACATCCTATAAAATAGTAAATAGTTTTTCTACAAAACATGTGTAATACATAAACATACATACTGTTGGTGTGCTTAACAAATAAATAAATAATTCGAAGTAATTATTGATGCTATAGTAAATGATGACTTTTTTTTTTCTTTTATTATATTAAAATTAACTCTAATGTGATAAGGTAGACCCACTGCAGTGACAAAAAAAGCTAAAGTAACTAGGTAAGTACGCTAGAATGAATCAATTATAGCAATTATAGCTAGTAAATTTACCTGTGCTTATTCATCAAACGTGTTTTCTTTACTTTGAATTATGTATTCCACATGTTTTGTAGAAAAACTATTTACTATTTTATAACATGTTGTATACCAATGGAAAGAGGATAAAGTAAGGCATTTATTCAGAAAATGGAAGAACTTTCTCTCTTTTATTTATTTTTTTATTGTACTGTGAAGTTGATCATATCTTTAAATTTTACCTGTCTCTATAGTTATAATAAGTCAATAAACAAAAAGTTGACGTTTTTGGTGAGCTATTATGAATTTATTTGATGCTCCTAGTATTAAACTTTAAAACAAAACATAATTATGAGGACTCACGGAACAATTTTTTTTTTAATTTAAGTGTTCATGGTAAATATTGGGTTTTTCTTTTAAAAATAGCTTTACATCGATATCTAAAATATGTTGAGGTTAAAACCAGCTAGGGGAGTGAGGAAAGACTGGTAATGACCGCTTCTATCAGCTACTTTAATTTGGCAAACGATGTACCAAACACCCTGTATAATTACGACGACCTAACTACATGATGGCGGGGAGACGACTGCTGGGCAACGCTAGTACACACAGCAACACATCAAGTTAAACATTTTCATTTAAAATTGTTTCTTATTTCAAGGTATTAAGGTACATGAGTGTCTAGCTTGATTAGTTGCTGTGTGTACAGTCGCGCGCCTGTAAAAGTGATTTCTCAGCAGTCGCTCAAATTACAATGTTGTGTCCCTACAAATCTAATGAATTTCTCTCTTTTTTCCTTCTATGTCCATCCATATAATTTCTTGCATGACGTCATTGGCGTATATTTCTATTTTAAGTTTTCGTAATTTTATAACATAAAACAAATTAGGGTAAACCACCTAATCGTTAGAAGTCCTACAATTGTTGGCACTTAACCCAGTTGGATCGACCGACCCATGTATGGGTTTCGGGAAATAAAAAATTCTGCCCCCTTTATACGGTTTTATTAAAACAATTTATAAATAATTTTGGAATCGACAGTTAATGACTGTTAGCTGTGAAGACAAAATAGGTAGTAAATTTAATTATTTATAGTTGTTTTTTCCAAGTGAAAATGTCTGTAGTGAATATGGTAAAACATGTCCCTAAAAAAGTTAAATTATATTACATATATTGTTATATTTCTATTAATATAATATCAAAAATATAAAGCTTGAAACATAACAATATTTATATTACAAAGAAAATTCATGCTTTTACTATGAAAATCACTGGTATTTTGCTGAATATCTTAGGAACCCATACATGGGTCCGTCGGAACAACCACGGAATACGAGATTTTCGTAAAACAATATATTTAAAAAAAAATTCTAATTGAATTCATTATTATTCTACAAAATTTTGAATGAGTTGAGAATGGTAATGATCCGATTCTAGAATGCATCACATTTGACCACCAGATAACGCAATTGCGGTTGATACCGACAAAGATTCTAGAGAAGAAAACACTTCGATTCAAGCCTAAAACACTTGCGAAAATGAGACCATGGTTTATTTCACTGAATCCTGTTTTTCAGGAGAATGAGACTATGGAAAAGACGTTTTGCATCGACGATGCTATAATATCTTTATTACAGAGGTCACAGTTGTTAGCAGTTCACAGGGATATCTCGATCAGGCCGGGTTTTTTCAATCAAATTCGATCAAAATCGATAATATTATTTTCAAAACTGTAATAAGTCATAAACTTAATAGTAATACATTACCACCATACATAAATTGCACAAAAAAAGGTAACAGTAATGATATTTTAGTATTCGAGATTAAAAAACAGCCTATAGTCTCTATTTACCGTAATCGGCGGTACTAACCTATATTTTTATCGGTAAGTACCGGCTGTACCGCATCACTATTTATTAGTTGTAAAAAACAGGCAACACATGAAATGTCATTTTAGTATCTGAGATAAAAAAACAGACTTTAATAGTTTTATGACATGCAACTAACATTAACTCTAGAGGTGATAAGGCCATTTAGTTTTCGACTATACATATGTGGGTGTGTTTGTGTAGATTCCAATGTTATCTCCTATAGCTTATAGAGCGTGATCGTTATAACGCTCGACGTTTGTAAGCTTAACCCGCCCAATTTGAGCAAAAGCGTATAGGTAAATGACATTTATTTATTTATTTGGTTAGTCATTCACAATATTTGTTAGTGGAGCTTGCGAAAAACTGATTGTGATATTTAAAATCGCATATTTAACTAGTTATTGCGGGAATCTAACTGTAGCGTCATCTAGCGACTTATAAAGTGTCAAAAATTTACGAAATATCAAGTATGGCAAAGTGTGGAAATAGATGGTTAATACGTCAAGTAACGTAAAGTTCTCGAATATACTCGTATTATAGAATAAACCATCAAGTCAGCACCAATATGGATTACCTCAAGGAAGCATATTGGGGCTTTTCCTAATTTATATAAATGATCTTCCAAAAACAATAAATCACAGCCATACTACTCTATTAACTTTAGTACTTTTCCTTAAATAATAAATTTCACTAAATAAATAGAATTTTAGAATATATTTTAGAAGTTCTCTTTGAAATTTCGTGTCAATTTTATCCAGTGGAATATTGCAAGATTATTGCAACGAAACCGAGTATTTGAACGAATCACATCGTCTTATTCAATCTAATTTAGTTTAAGCTCTTCGGTGCGTTCAGAATCACGACTTGGTGAGCGTACGGGCTATGCAAAGAATAATTTGCACGGAAATTTTTCGTAAATGTTTTTGAAAGTTAATTTATTTTTATAATTCAATAGATACATTATCTTGTTTATTTTATTATCCAAATTATCTATCAAAAATGTACAGTCAACTTCAAACACATTGTTGTGATTTTTTCGTTTTTACATAATATGGCAACTTATTATGAAAAAGCAGTTTGGACAGACTGGCTTGTCACTGACGACGACGTAAAAACTATATTCTCAGTTTATCTTCACTGATCTTCATAGACTTTTAAACTTTGTATACCTACATATTAGTATTTTTAGGTCTTACTCGCGGTTTATACTACTTAGCCTAGATACTAGCGGAGGGACTAATGGTTGCCCGCGACCACGGCCCTTGCAAGTCGGCCGAAAATCTAGGTATTTATCCTATTTGTATCTAGGCTAAGTAGTATATACCGCAAGTAAGATCCGTGTATAATAGTTATACGTTCACTGTTCTTGTTCCGCATTCATGATTGACATTACGATCATCACTGAAAATAATTTATAAATTCTGAGTCTTTAGTATTCTTCTTGACGTATCGATGGCAAAACGATATTGTGGACTGCAGTAGGTGCCCGTGCGGAGCCGGGCCAGGTGGCTTGTTTATAATAATATGGAAAGAGAGTTCCTTATATACGTATCGAATCTTCTGTGTATCAGTAAAGAAACATTATTATCAATTGTTTCACCTGTATTATATTCTTGACGTTTCGCCACAGTTTACACTGGTCATGGTCTCAAGCTGACTTGTGAAGCAATGTCACGGAATTAATCCTATTTAAAAAAAATCTAGTATTTGTGCTACAAGGACTGCAAACTCCGTGAATAAATGGCGTTCTGTGAAGAATATTAATATAATAACTAAACAATAGAAAATAAATATTAATATCCTTGCGCATAATGTTATTGTTGTATATATTTCAAGCGTTATGTGAACATATAATTAGATAATACGTGACCTCTACGTTATGACATTGATAATATGTCAAACGTATATTATGTCATAAGGTCAGTATGCTATGCGTTAAGGTTTACAATAAGTATATTGTAATACATTATTGATCTTGTGGTTAAAATATAAAATAAATTGCCTTTTGAGTATTCGCCACAAACGCCTTGACCACTCAAACTCCCTCATATTCGAGACTTGTCAATGGTGATGCGCAAATTATGAAGCTGTAATCCCCAAAGAGGCATTTACACGTACCTACACGGGTAGAAACGGGAAAACGCCAACGATTGATGAACGTGGCGCGTGCTCTATTCCTTCTTCTTTCACTTCCTTTACAGGGCGCTCTTTCCCTGCTCTTTCACGCGCGCGTGTGTGTGTAAAGGCCGCTAATGTTTCTGTGGAGCCATTTAGGTGAACTGTCTCTCAGAGACTTTTACGGGCATGAAATTACTTCATGAAGTACTGCATGAATTATACTGATGACCTACTCGTATTACTTAAGTATATTACACTGTAATTAAGAGACCATTGTGAAAGTGACTGGCCTCCACGACTCTGGGAATCCTAGTGTGGAGTCCAGTGATTTATCTGATTTGTTATGTAGGTACTTATTTTACGAACAATAAAGTTTATCATTATCATTAACAGCCCTAAAGACCATCCTGACTCAAGAAAAGATATAGATAGATCAATTATAAACAATTTTCTTGTAATACGAACCTGCGCTCTTGTGAACAACAACCCGATAAACGAATACTTTGTCACCGAGGCATTTTATAATAAAATTACCTAAACATAATTATATCCTACAAATATTATAAATACCAAAGTTTGTATGTTTGTATGGATAGATGGAAGTTTGTTACTATTTCACGCAAAAACTACTACATATATGGATTTTAATGAAATTTGTAACATAGGTAGTCTAAGATGTAGAATAATATTTAAGACAATATACAATGCGGGTAAAGCCGCGGGCATCAGATATTTCAAATATAATTTAACAATGACATAAAATAAATACATTTTAGAATGCACATTTAACATACTAAACGCTTCATAATTTGTGTTAAGGTTATCGGCTCTTCTTCAACTTGTTGGCCATCGTTTTAAGTCGCAATTGATTTACTTATTAGGATGATTTGAAGACGGTTTTAAGGCTAAGGTTTATGTGTTAAGTATGTTTAATTGTTAGCCCTTAGATGTATTAATGAAGGGCAAATACCATCACAGTTAGTAGAGGCTGATATGGAAGCGATAAAGAGATTTACAAAGAATAAGGTAATCTATTTCATTGCTAGACATACTCATTGTTATTTGTCATTATCCGTGTGGTGACGGAGTAAGAATACAATATGTCACCACCCCATCTCATCCCATGGGTGTTGTAAAAACCGACTAAGGGCATAACCGTAACTACACTACTGTACTATCTTTACGAAATAAAAATATGGAAAACTTGAAATTAAACCCTATACCAATCCGTCTGGCCAGCGTGGTATTAGTAGACCAAGTAACCCTCCGTCACGGGAGGAGGCCCGTCCCTGCAGTGGGACATTAATGGGCTGTTATGATGATGACTCATTGTTAAGTTTATCATGACGGTAACTTGTCCTAAACTAAGCAGAGCTTATACATTAGAAGCTATTTAGTTATCCGTGCTATGGCTACTAAAGAACGAATCAACATACTTCGATACAGTTATTTTGTAAACACTTACCTATTATGTTATACATACAAAACATCCAGATCGAATTGATCCGATTAGCAGGAATCAAACCCGAGACATCTGCAGCTATGAACTATAACCACTATGCCACAGGGTCCGTCAATAACAGAAACAAATAATATTTTTGCCTAACACTGCTTCCGTACTACCGTTTATGTGTAAACAATTATATTTGAAACGTTGCGATTAGGAATTTGAACTGGCATCACCTTACCGTAGTCGTATCCGGGCTAAGAACGCTCTAATACATTGAAAACATTTTTAGGTTTTTAATTTTGGCTCTTTCAATTTAGCCGTTTTGTGCCGTACACAAAAAGCAACGTCCGTTTGTTTTCATAAAAATCTTGCCGTACGGCAGTATTTAAGATTTGTATGAAAACAAACGAACGTGAATTTGCCGTTCGAAAAATGCACCAAAAACGCACGGCAGTCGTACGGCGCGAAACGGCTAAATTGAAAAAGCCCTAATCGGTTAAGATACAGATTCAATTCCAAGCAGGACAATTTATTTGTGCGATCCCAAATGCGGTCCTGGTGATAACGCTCTGTTTAAGCCTCGTTTGACGAAGTACAAGTTATAACGTTTAGAAAAATGATTTCAAACCTAAGACCTCGACGTAATAATCATTTAGTATAACCACTCCGTGTGGTGGCGGAGTAAGAATACAATAAGCCACCACCCCACCTCATCCCATAGGTGTCGTAAAAACAGGCTTAGGGACTATCCGTGAATATTAAGGCTGACTATCTCTATGGTATAGTGGTTTTACAAACAGCCATGAATGTCCCACTGCAGGGACGGGCCTCCTTCCGTAACGGAGGGATACTGGGCCTACTAATACCACGCTAGCCAGACGGATTGGTATAGGGTTTAATTTCAAATTTTCCTTTTTTTTATTTTGTTTAGGTAAAATACCTAATAATTCATGACATCAAGTTATTAAATATAGTGTGAAGAAGTGTTTGGCGCCGAAGAAGTCATTTTATGCCTACCATCCATTGGTTCATTATTCTATACTGAATCTTCTTTTTGCATAGGATTTCATGCAGTCAAAAAGTCGTGTCATTATTAAAAACAAACTAAAATAAAAAGAGTATTAGAATCGTTAAAGGTCACAGTTCATAGTGATGACCTCAAACGATGTTAATGACCTTACCGTCATTAGAATATGACCTTAAATCATTCTGCGGTTATGTCATCTATTGTTATTTGTTCTTATCGTGTCTGTTGAGATGTTTTTGTATGTTTATTAATAGTAATTTACAATAAAAACATTTTAAAAAAAATTAGTACCAATCTAAGCACTTAATAGTAATATAGGTACAATAAAAATATGAAATAAAAAAATTAATACCTACCTAAGCTGATCTTGTAATATAAATAAAGATACTGTTTTGATATTTATATTTTAATTAACGATTGAAACCTTATGCAATGTTTTCATTATATTATAATTAAGCAATGTGTGAAAACGATAAAATTTAAAACACATTTTTTCAAAATTAAATGGACACAAAATAGTATGTAAATAACCACAAAATTTTAACATATATTTTGAAGACCCTGCCAGCCTCCATCCATCAACTTTATGCCATTTTTATTATTTCAACGATCCATTTAAGACTATAGTGATGGATACTTTTTGTTTTTCATAATATTTACTTGATCTGATCTGCGGCCACTGTATTTGTTTATTATAATATCATATTATAATTCGATCAAGATATTTAATTTTTATGTTCAGCAGTGGACTGTAATAGGCTAGTTGATTGATTGATTGATTGGTTTAATTTTCAATCAATTTGTTCAGGACTGGTTATTTCAGGACACCACCGTGTATATTATTTTAGGACATTTTACAATATGTCAACGCTTCTTTGTTTTTGATTTTAATAAAACTACTTTCTTAGATCAATATAACACATAGAACGTTAAGACATTAAATTATAGATGGGATTTCAACTTGCAGCCTAGTGGAATTCGAACTTGCAGCCTAGTGGAATTCGAACTTGCAGCCTAGTGGAATTCGATTAATGTAGATTCGTTATGAGATTCAACTTGAAACAAAGTAAAGTCAATAATTACAAAGCCTAGTTTTTCCCTGTCATTGAATGGCCGTCTTATTACAAGGTACTCCTTGTAATAAGGTACTCCTTAATACCTAAGAAGTGTAGCGTTGTTCGCATAAAAAAAATGTGTTCTCAATTACATAATTGGTAAGGTACAAAATTGTGCAACAAAATTACATTTTCGTGTAACGAAATAAATGATTTGACATTACGTTGTTACAAATTTATAAATTAACATAGTTATGTTTGTCTCAAGGCTGCCAACATAATAAGCGAACTTTAAACTATTCATATAATCTGTGTATTTATTCTTAAGAAATAAAAATATAAAGATCAGATCATCAGATTTTGATCCAAATAACTAAATCCCTCCTTGTAAGGGAAATACAATATATTTTCTATTCTGGGATTGTCGCCGTTCTAACCTAACCTAACCTTTTCACAAAGTCTGAATCGATGCCAGAATAAAATTCGTGATAAAGTTATTTCGAAGATAGGATAAGTCGCGGTTGCAATTTTTCGTGATAGCGTTATTCTAGTTTTAGTAATTCGGAAATCACTTAAGTAAAAACATAATATAATATTTTATACCGAGGATGAAGTACTTACTTAACCCTTTCACAGTGCTGCCAGCAGACACAATAGTAAAACAATGCACGTGTACCATATATGGTACACTGCACTGGGAACGTGTTAAATCAAAAAACTAAAGAAAATATAGTAGAATCTTTATCATAACTATCATCTACAACATAATGATAATAATACTAATTAAACTAATAATTCAGTGTTATTGCACGCGTGCAATGCAGTTAATTGAATTAATTAATTGCATTGCTATTCACTGGGTTAATATCTACTCGTTAACCGAAGGACAACTGCATTCTAGGCATACTCCTTGACATTATAGCATTGATTTAAAAATTATATAGATCCACGTGCCATAATTGAATTACTCCACTTTGCCCCACCAAGCCGTTTAGCAGTTGTATTAAGGCGCGGGCCCACCGCAGTGCACGGAGAGACTACACACGTGTATTAGGCTTCGCTTTGGAAGAAAATGTATGTGGTTGTGTTCACTGCAACCCACGGAGAGGCTACGCAGGAATTGACGTCATTGATACATGCGTGGCTTGCTCGAATACGCGGTTACATAGCTCAATGCTGTCGACGTGGGTCTACGTTTCTACTGGAATACACGAATATGACCTTCGACTATGTACAGCTCACTTATCACAGCGCAGATAGGGTAGCCTCTCCGTGCGCCGACATATTCGTGTACTCCAGTGGAAACGTAGACCCACTTTGTCAAACAAATTAATACACGCAGCTGAAATGCGCCGCGTGCCCGTGCACAGCATGCGCCGCGGTGGGCCCGCGCCTTTATTATAAACATAGTCTAGTACTGGAAAATGTGAAAGGATACAGCAGCTAGCGATATTACAGGCAGATTTAAAACAGATTATGTCTAGGTGTGCAGCTTTGATGTGCATCGCTTTTATAAACGCAATAAAAAAAAAGGTAATTTATAATTAAACAAATAATATCCCTCGATGAATCCAAACATCCACAAATTATTGTGAGATCCACAAATTATTGTCCTGGTCCGGGTGTTCTTTGTGTCCGTTAATTGATGTTTGTAAAAGGTCCCCGCGACACAGGGCATGATCCTTAGTGGGGAGTTGCCTTTAAAAAAAAAAAACAACACGCGATTCTCTGCAAACCCAAATTTTATTGAGTCTGCTGTGCCAGAGTTATAAAAATACATTGTTATTTAATAAAACACATGCTATATAGGTTCTTTGCCTCTAAAAGGAACAAGTTTTTAATTAGATTCTAAATAGCTAAGGTCATTTTTAATATAAAATTTTGTTTTAATAGATAATTCGGACATTGAACTTGTTTTGATATTTACAAGATAATTTAAAAAAAAAAACAGACAGACAGACGGTTAAACATTATTGTTACTATTATTAGAATTTATTTTGACGCATGTAAGAATAAGCTATGGCATTATTTTCTTGAATGATTTCCTCTAAAATACGGCTACTAATCTGTCGCTTAATGTGCGGGAATAACAATTACATGGGATGATTTGGGGCATATATATGTCGCAGGGAAATGAGGAAACCAGGGATTTCACGAAATCACTAGGGATATCACGAAATCCCGGTAAATGTCGAAATGCATTATGGTCACAGTTCTAACCTAACCTAACCCACAGACGATAGAATTTTTGTGTTTTTTAACCTACAAACAAAAATATGAGCATTTCTTTTCTAGTACAAATAGGATTTCGTCTAGGGATTTCGTGAAATCCCTGATTTCCTCATTTCCCTGCGACATATATAAAGTGTCAATCGTTATGGTGACCTGGTCTTGGTGAATTATGTGTAAAGCATAACGCTGTAATCGGTCCAGAGCTTCGCTTGCACAACCATTTCCGAGTTGCGAACTTTCCACCATGTTCTCCTCAAGTGAAGCCACCTTGTACACGATGCCACCAGGAAGCAGTACCAATTAGTCCCCCTGTGTACCCTATTATTGTGATCATACTGTATATTCATCCCCAATATGTTGAAGTTAACCCTAAAGTAATTACATAAGTCCAAAAATAAATATCCACTGTAAGGAAAATATCAAGTCATCCATCCTTTATGTTATCTTTCTAATATAAAAAGATTATTTTCCGAAAAAATTAATTTTAACCCTTGTCAAGTATCCATCGTTCGGAATAGATTGAATGCGTTTATGACGATACACCTATGAAACTTCGTAACAAACGAACATAATGGTTATAAATGATCTAGAAGACAATATAAGAGTCAAGGAAAAATCAACTTTATACTTAGGAAATACGGTATTAAATAAAAATAAAAGTATTAGTCAGAGGGTAATTTGAACCAATTTATTGTTAAAGGAAATGAGGCTTTATTTTTAAGTGCATTAAATCGATTTTGTTGTTAAGTAAAACTATGATCTGATTGACAAATAGGAGTGCATTTCTTATTAACCGATTTTACAAACAAATATTTATTGTTTAAGGTACTCCCAATAATGTCACAAAATCATCCTTACATCCCATACTTCTTTCTAATGACAAGCACTTAATTACAGAAACAATAATAAATTTTAATTTACTGACTAAAATCCATGGTGTATAGCGAAGCAATACTCAAGCCATTCCTATGGGTGATGGTCAAGAAAAAATCTTCTGTAGAGATGTGTGCATGAAACAAATTATCATCTTCTCATTGACCAGTAAACAGTGGTTATGTTAACTGCTTTCTAGAATTATATATTCAATTTCTGGATGAAAAGTGTAAGCTATAGGTATAGTGACTCTTATCATGGAATGAGAGAAAGACTGTATGCTCTATATGTAGGTAGGTACTATTTAGATACCACAAGTAATGTCAGGCAAAACCGCAGACAAAACTAGTAGCAAATAAACTGAAGAAGATCACATAGTACTTAACATAATGTCGTAACTACAACCGTATTAATGTCACGGACAATTAATTGCATCAATAAATTAATGTTTGGTTTGTTTACATAAGGATAAATTGTATATTATGTTGCTCTAGTACAGATTACATACTGTTTATGGTATTGGTATAGTATTAGTGGTGTCCTGTTATCCTGTTGCTGATCTGGACGCCTTAGAATAAGCCGAGGGACACATACTTTTTAAACAACTGTACCAATCATGTTTGAAAAGCTTGTTACCTGTATTACCTATGTATCCAACTATTTGCCCATCATGTTTTTAATAATGTTATGTGTTCTTGAGGCATTCTAAAATAAAGTGTTATTCTATTCTATTCTATTCTATTCTGTTGGTGGTGGATTAAGATGAGATATGGTTCGTTCATCCCATAGGTGTCTTTAAGAGTGACTATGGGAACATTACAGTAGACTTAGGACTCGAATGGCTAATGCGGTCACTGGGCTAAGATAGGCTTAACAACCACGGAAATCCACCTGCAGGAAAACAATAGGTTAAAATTTTATATTATTTAAAATAAAGAAAATTATTGCTTATACCCAACAGCCCTGTATACCTGCCCTACGTCTCTTGCGATAAACAGTGTGATAATATCATAGTGCGCTAAAATATGTTTACTTATCAACTTTATTATTACTTATCAAAAGTTCAAATAAAATCTTACGTGGTTCTAAGTTATAACTTACGTCTTCATTTTTAATTCGTTAAATTCAATTCATTCGTCAAGAAAACCGGTAGTAATTAAATGAATCTCTTCTATTAAACTTTAACATTGAGTATTCAACAAATAATAATAAACCTTAGAATTACTTCCTTAAGAATATCAATGATTATAAACCTTCAACTTTTAAAGAACGCACATTAATTCGTCGAGTGAAGGTGTTAACAGAAAAAGTATTGTTAGCCCAACTCAATATACAAGATTCAATTAAAAACATACTTTATTTCATACAAAATAAAGTCGTAATTCAATAAACAGATGAAGATTAACGAGTTTTTTTTTTAAATACGTTCCGCGTTTTGTTCTCATGGCTTTTAATTAAAATTTAAATTTGGAATATTTTAAAAATATTTTGGCAGGAGATGGGTTAAGTTTTGTAAAAAGATTTCTTTTTTTGATAAGTCTTGACAATAGGGGGGTGATTTAAGGGGTCTTACAACATTTTGTATTGTTAAAATAAATACTATACAATTTTCAATAGAAGGTTTAGGCATACTTTTTTTAAAGACAACTCCCGCAATACCTCCTTTTATGTGTACATAATGTATGTAAAAATACCTGCTTTCTAAAAAATAATATTTCTTTCTTTCAATAGGGGCCTATGTGGCGGGATTACAAACATCAATGAAACAGACATAAAGAACAACCAACTCAGGACTATTATATTAGATAGCACAAACAATAACCTTATATTATTATTTTCCAAATTATAAATAAAATCCTGTGTGGGGTTCGAACCCACGAGTTCATGCAAGACAACCATTTTTTTTTTATCTTGTCTTTAATCTATATATCTATATATACATATATAAAACTCAAAGGTGACTGACATAGTGATCTATCAACGCACAGCCCAAACCACTGGAGGGATATGGCTGAAATTTGGCATGCTGGTAGATATTATGACGTAGGCATCCGCTAAGAAAGGATTTTGATTAATTCTACCCCCAAGAGGATAAAATAGGGGATGAAAGTATGTATGAAACTTTGTCAATTTTTAACCGATCGAGTTGAAACTTTGCATGCAAATAGTTACTATGACATAGGCATCCTTTTAGAAAGGACTTTATTAAATTCACCCCCTATAGGGATAAAATAGGGAACGAAAGTTTGTGTGAAACTTTCTCAATTTTAAACCCGATCGGATTGAATCTTTGCATGCAAATAGTTACTATGACGTAGGCGTCTCCTTAGAAAGGACTTTATTAAATTCACCCCCTATAGCGATAAAATAGGGAACTAAAGTTTGTATGAAATTTTGACAATTTTAAACCAATCGGGTTGAAACGTTGCATGCAAATAGTTACTATGACGTAGACATTCTTTTAGAAAAGACTTTATTAAATTCACCCCCTATAGGGATAAAATAGGGGATGAAAGTTGGTATGAAACTTTGTCAATTTTAAACCGATCGGGTTGAAACTTTGCATGCAAGTAGTTACTATGACGTAGACATTCTTTTAGAAAGGACTTTATTAAATTCACCCCCTATAGGGATAAAATAGGGAACGAAAGTTTGTGTGAAACTTTCTCAATTTTAAACCCGATCGGATTGAATCTTTGCAAGCAAATAGTTACTATGACGTAGGCGTCTCCTTAGAAAGGACTTTATTAAATTCACCCCCTATAGGGATAAAATAGGGAACTAAAGTTTGTATGAAACTTTGTCAATTTTAAACCAATCGGGTTGAAACTTTGCATGCAAATAGTTACTATGACGTAGGCATCCCCTTACAAAGGACTTTATTTAATTCACCCCCTATAGGGATAAAATAGGGGATGAAAGTTTGTATGAAACTTTGTCAATTTTAAACCGATCGGGTTGAAACTTTGCATGCAAATAGTTACTATGACGTAGACATTCTTTTAGAAAGGACTTTATTTAATTCACCCCCTATAGGGATAAAATAGGGGATGAAAGTTTGTATGAAACTTTGTCAATTTTAAACCGATCGGGTTGAAACTTTGCATGCAAATAGTTACTATGGCGTAGGCATTCCTTTAGAAAGGACTTTATTAAATTCACCCCCTTTAGGGATAAAATAGGGAACGAAAGTTTGTATGAAACTTTGTCAATTTTAAACCAATCGGGTTGAAACTTTGCATGCAAATAGTTACTATGACGTAGGCATCCCTTTAGAAAGCACTTTATTAAATTCACCCCCTTTAGGGATAAAATAGGGAACGAAAGTTTGTATGAAACTTTGTCAATTTTAAACCGATCGGGTTGAAACTTTGCATGCAAATAGTTACTATGACGTAGGCATCCCCTTAGAAAGAATGTTGATCAATTTTGCCCCTAAAAGAGTAAAATAGGATGAAAGTTTGTTTAAATGATCTTACATTTTCGAATGATTGAACTAAAATTAAAGATTGGAGCTACTATGATAAAGACGACCGCTAATATAGGATTTTGATCAATTCAGCCCCTGTTGGGACGTCATGTCTCAGCTGCCAAAAATTCTATGAAGTAACGACTCAGCTGTTACAATTCTATGACGTAACGACAAAGTTGTCAAAAAAAAAAATTTAAAAATCTATGACGTCACGTCTTATCTGTCAAAACTTCTATGTCGTCAGGAATTATCAGTCAAGGACGCCACGTCTCAGCTGTTAAAAATTCTATGACGTCACGACTTAGCTGTAAAAAAAATTCCCGCCAAAACTTTATGATGTCACGACGTACAGAGCTGTCAAAAAAAAACTCCTGCCAAAATTCTATGACGTCACGTCTCATCTGTCAGAATTTCTATGACGTCACGACTCAACTGTCAAAAATTCTATGACGTCAAGAATCATCTTTCTAAAATTCTGTGACATTACGACTTAGCTACTCCACGCATTCCTTAGAAAAATGGTTTTGGCATACAGGCAGACAGACGGACAACAAAGTGATCTCTTAATGGTTCCGGTTTTTATTTAACATAATTTATAATAATACTTTTTAACGCGAGCGAAGCCGCGGGGAAAAGCTAGTTAAGTATATAAGCTGGCAATCCTAAACGCCTATCAATTTAATGATCAAGTTTTGTTTATCTATACTAATATTATAAAGAGGTAAAGTTTGTGAGTTTGTGACGTTGTAGGGGGTAATCTCTGGATCTACTGAACTGATTTTAAAATTCTTTCTGTGTTGAATAGCCCATTTATCGGGAAGGGTCATAGGCTATATAGTATCATGCAATGACTAATAGGAGTGGAGCAGTAATGAAGTATGTTTAAAAAAGGGACGCGTTTTTTCGCCGCCCAACGAAGTGACCACGGGTCAGCTAGTTTTTTAATACAGTAATCACTCTGTACAATATAATTAAATGTTCGTGTTTATTCAACAATACAATAATCTAATGAATTCTTAGATTAGTATGTTGTTAACCTTGGTATCAGTCGAGCTGCATACTGATCAGCACGGAGGAAGGATCGTGCACTATGTATAGGGCTGTCACTATACAGTAAATATCATTTAATATGCTTTAATGTGCATAACTGCCCACAAACTGTTATACAGTTTGGCAGATAAATTAATGTACCTATCAAATGTGTAACTTTCTTTTAATAAAATTTAAAAAATATATATATTATTAAAAAAATAAAAATAAAATAAAAATTCTTTATTTCAGACAACAAAGTCCATTTTGGTAGTAACAATAACTTAGCCTACTTGTTAGTAACAATAACTTAACTTATTATTTAAGAATGACTTTTTGGGGTAAAAGAAGAAAAACTTGAAATTAAACCCTATACCAATCTGCCTGGTCAGCGTGGTATTAGTAGGCCAAGTATCTCTCCGTCACAGGCTCGTATCTGCAGTGGGACATTAATGAGCGGTTATGATAGGATGTACTTTTTGCGGTGATGTTACCAAGTTATGAAGTGGATATCATAAAAGCTAAATATCGCTGATATGATCATAAAAACATAAAATAAAGTTTATTAAACATTCTGTGTAGTTTTGACAGCGTATTTTTTTATTTTTTTTTATTACAAGCAAAGTATATTCAAATGGTATTCGTGATGTTGGTCCTGATTTACAGCAGTCACACACAGATGATCACATAAAGATGTACCTAATTAAGTAGTCACTTTATATAAATTTCAAATTCTTATCCTCGTATATTGCATTGATTGATTGATTCATTTATATAGCTGTTGATGATTCATAAAAATATAAAGCCACATCATAATGTCAGAACGTGTAAATGTTTATAATATAATATTGACATAACAAAGGTTACACTCCATTTATTTTGAACAAAGAAGTGAAAATGTTTTACACAAAAAATAATTGTGATTCTTTTGCTGTAGATGACACAGACAGGAGGGATTTTTATTTTATAAACTCACTGGTTAAATATTTTGTTATTGAAATTACAACTCCGAAACCAGAGTGGTGATACAGGTACTATACAACTTGATTTCGTTTACTTGGATGATGTACTCGTAGTAATTAGTTTATATACAAAATACAAATACAAAAATATTTATTAGTACAAAAAGAAATAACAATTTTGTTAAACAATTATGTGGACCCCACACTAGGATTCCCTGTGTTGTGGGGACCTTTATATTTTTTTAGTAAAATCAAAAAAACAAGATTTGGTAGTAACTTAAAAAGAAATAAGTAACTCAGCTCACTTTAACGATCAAGTTAGGATTATAATACGTCCAGCAGTGGACATCGATTGGCTGAGATTGAATGGTGACATAAAGAGTTTTTTCTACGACACCTCGCAGAGAACTAACATAAATCAGAAAAACATCAGTATTATATACGATGAGCACTCTTTCTATTTAAAAAAAAAACATTAACAAGCTGTCAACTTGATAAGTTCCGCGTAATATTTGATTTACGTGAAACATTTCTTACGCGAATTGACACTATTATTACTCGTAGTTATAACTGAAAGTATTCAGTCACCGTTTGTCGATGGTTTTTCGTCACGCTATTGTAACAAAACTGTCACCATTTTTTAGAACAACACAAAAATAACGGCGTAATAGCAAGGTATACTTTGATCAAGAAATCAAATTATTTATTTATTTTTAAAAGACTTTAGACATGATTTGTGTCTTTCCACACGTTCTTGTCTTTTATTCTGATTTATTATTTCTTTTTAAATATTTTAATTTTAAATAATCGTACACGACACCCTCTAGATGAAAAGGGTTGGTGACATTTTGCACCCTTGCCGCGTCAACATAGCAAATTTTGACATAAGCACATACAAAATTTAATTAAACTTGATAACCCTAATGATATGCTTTAACCGCCCTTTTAGGAAGCAAGGACATAGTACACAACAACAATAATAATTTATGTTCGTCTATCTGTTTGTACTATTTTTTATCCTGTTAAACCCTGTGTTACAACGAATAGTATTTGCATCATTATATAGAGAACACATCCGGAACTAATTTGTGATTGGTAAAGTGAATGATTGAGTCAATGTTTGTTGATATATTCCGTGTTGATTGATTGATAATTGAAATATGAGTATTTGATTGATTAGTCGCTACAGCACTCGAATAACGCATATTCAAGTTTTGTGCTTAAAAAGACAATCCTTGCTTTTATAGAAAAAGCATTAAAAATCTTTTTGTGGTCACTGATTAAGAATATAAATATGAATACAGACCCAACTATAGTACGCGCGTTATCATCTGAGTACTCCAAAAAGAGATAAAAAATATAATATAAGAATAGGAGACCCGTAAGTGCGAGCGAGATAGATATAGCATATATATTGCATATTATCTTTACGAAAACAAAACGTCTAACCCTATACCAACCCGTCTAGTCAGCGTGGAATACATTCCTTCTGTCATTACACAAGGCCCGTCCCAGCAGTTAGCTATTAAAACGCTGATATAAAGATATATAGACCAAGCACTAAAATACCATTGTATTTCTCAAACGCAACAAAAAGGTTGATTAACAAATATTTTAAGTGTCATTGACGGATGTTGGCCAAGCGTCGATATTTGCGCGTTCGACGCAAATTGCGCGTGCTATCCCAAGTGGCCATTGTGAAAACTATACAAGAATACAAGGGCATATTACATAAAACCTATTTGCATAGTGTTTTGACGTTTTATCTTTGTGTCCGGTGTTATGTTGTATCTCCCACAGGTTATAAATATTTACACTTATGAATGTTTGATGTAGTTGCTTGATGTTTTTAGACGGTCATTCCTTTGCCTCCTTTGACCTAAGCATGGTGACCTACTTACCATATACTTACTTGTGTTTTCGTGTTTGTTTACGATGGGAATTTTGTATATAATGCGGTAAAGTTTTATATAATATATTGGTTATATTCCATTGCTGCAACGTTGAGGTCTCAGCTTTGATGCCCGTTCAATAGATTTTTTTTGCATTACCTTAGCTTATTTCCTTGTATTATACTTATGTATTTAAAAGAAAAATAACGTGTATTGAAGTTTGACTTCATTCGTATAACAATGATTGAAATACTTAAAAGGAACGTTACAGATTATAAAATTAAAACTTAATAGTGTTACCAACATAAATAAATAAATGCTACATAATATTTTAATCTCAGCGTATGTAATTATCCGTAAATAAGTATTTTCGTGTTAAGTGCAAATTCCTGTTAAATTACGAAATTGAGTTCACCTCGCATGTTTCGAGTAAAAATGGCTGGCGTTGGAGTAAAATCATCAATCATGTCATCAGACCCTGATAATCATATTATGTATTTAAGTTATATTAAAGTGATATGATGTGATAGGTATAAAATATTACTTGCTTGTAGTGGAAGCGATATTAATGTATCCTTTCTCATTTGACTTTGAATGTTCCACTGCAAGAACAGGACTTTTAGAGTTACAAGGGAGACTTGGGCATCGTTAAGGTATAATACGATGGTTTTTAAATCTACTATAATCATGACAATTTAGGAGTGTCGGTTAAATCCTTTACAACAGTATTTTTTGTGGATTTATCATAATGTATGTCGTTGTGGACTTTAGAGGCATTAAAGTGGCAATTCTTAACGTACCTTCAGTAACATATCATCTTTCTGACGTCAATAAGCAACTTTTACCACTTACTCTTCAACCACCTTAAGGCATCAAAGAAGACCAAATCCAATCTAAGTAGGTTGTCATTGAAATTGATGTAAATACTTAAGCATATGTAAATCATAAACCTCGAACCTCACGAATATAGGCCAAACACTCGCACGTGTGTAAACAAAAAGAAAAAGACAAATATGCAAATGGCCGCGCCAACAATAACACGTTAACACGAAAAACAACGTTATGATAACCAAATATGTATTTCGTAAACCCGCAAACATTTTCACCTTCAAGTAATACTTCGTCAATGCGAAAAAATCTTTATTGTTTCCCCAATAGCTCTGATTTCAGAAATCTCTTTTCATTGCTCTGCCATTGTTGGCGCCTTTTTATACACGACCATTCACGGCAAGGAATCCTCCAATCCTTTTGTTTTCCGATTCAATGGACTTTTTTTTTACTATTTTCACCCTTTTTTTTCATCGGACATGATTCGCTTCCATTTGGAATTTCAAATTTCGAACGCATTCCGACATTTTTGAATTCTGAATATTATTAGGTTAGGTCGATATTGCTAGTAGGAGCATTTGTAGTTTCATTAGTTCTATCTGTATTGGAAAATTTGGCTGTGTATGAAATATTCTGCGAAAAATTGGGTAACAATAACACTATTTGTTTAAAAAGACAAACACTAGGGATTATGCACTGTGCCACTGGGACTTTTACAAATATTAATTTAACAGACTCGAGAAACATCCAGACTCATGACAATAAATTGTGTTGCGTGGGAATCGAACCCGCGACCTCGTTCACTATTATGACCGCAGTGCCACCGAGGCAGTTGTTTAGTAGATGGTGGTGATGATGTGAGGTGGTTTCTGGATTCTTCAGCCGCCGGGTCTTCTCGTTAGCCTGGTCATTTACGGGTAAAAGAGGAACACAGTTTTCGGTACACTGAACTTCTGAATCTTTTCGGAGACACACTTGCCCGCCTGGGTCAAAGGCGAGTGAATTGGCTAAAGCTTCTCTACGTTAAAAACAAATTGGGTGGCAATATAATATATTTTCCCGCTTTCCTAACTAGGTCCACCATGTGAGAGAAAACCTCATATACATATAACTCATAATTCAATATACATTTAAACAGATTAACGTTAACAAAATTCGGATTTTATCAATTTAAAATTCATATTTGCGCTCACGACTAACCATATAACAATCGACGTTGAAAATTGTTCGTAAAATTTTCAATTTTATGTATTCACGCCGAGAGCTTTGGCGAACGTCCAGCCGCCATTGTTTTCTTTTGAAATTAAACTAATTCAGGCTGTACAACAGAAAAAGTTCAACCACGGCTTTATTTCAATGTTTAAATATCTTATTCCGTGGTGTAACTGTTAAGATGAACGGCAGCTGTGTTTGGCTGTTGTATTTTTTTGTGTTTTCTTTTGTTTTCTCCGTGTGGTGACGGAGTAAGAATAAAACATGTCACCACCCCATCTCATCCCATGGGTGTCGTAAAAACCGACTAAGGGACTATCCGTGAATATTATCTTTACCAAATATATAAGTATATCAATCCGTCTGGCCAGCGTGGTATTAGGAGGATTCCTCCGTCACAAGAGGAGGCCCGTCCCTGCAGTGGGACTTTAATGGGCTGTTATGATGATGATGATTTTTTTGTGTGATTCACAAATGATTAATTTGGGCTTGGTTGTCCTCCGTATCCTTAAAATGTTCATATCAAAGACCCAGCAACACTGAACTGGAGCACTAAGTGTAAGAGAAGTATTATAGAAGAAATGAGAGTGCGCAGGGGACATAGCACAAATAACCGACAGTTGTTGGGACAGAAGACGCAGGCTGAGCAGACACTGGCCAAGGCGGTGAGAAAACGATAGACGAGAGAAGCATATGTCCAGCAGTGGACTTACATTGGCTGAAATGATGAGTGGGGTTCATGCTACTGCCTTTACTCAATAACCGACATACATTGATTTACAAAAAACCAAAGATACACACTCCACTTCCCAAAAACGTCCGCAACAAATGGGCGCATTGTGCACTTTTTTTAAATTAGTATCGCGTTGTTCTACCGGCAAACGTCAATCATTAAATTTTATTGCTTTATGTGCATTACTTTTTAAATACAACTTTATGTCATGCGTGTAAGATTGAATTTGAAAAAATAAATATGTTTACGATATTACTATACGTATTTATTGCGTATGTTTAATTTGGTGACACTTTTGGCTGTTAGTTTTGTTTGAAAATGTGCATCTAGGGTTTTTTATAAATCAATGCCGACATAGGTAAATTACATTAAATTCTACAAACACGAAAGAAGGAATACTTATCCTTGTAATATGCCATTGATCAGTTGTGTTAACTTTTTTCCTGCCCGTTTTCCCTTCATCACTGTAGGAGGCCAAGAACATTAATGTTTTGCAACAACAAAGATAGGTCGTCGGATATATTACACCAGTAAAATAGCTTTGCTCTTAAAAATTGCATTAGTTCCTGAATTCCAACGAACTCAGTGTTGCTATGACAGGAAAACTTTTTAAATTTGAAATTCCATTCGCCTCGTGCGACTGAAAATAACTCATCAAAGAATAGTTGCAGAATGGGAAAAAACTTAATCACATAGTAGATACTCGTCGGTTTATTTTTTAATACTGGCAACTCACATTTTTAAAAAGCGTTGGTTGTTAGTGTCACGTTTAAATAAAGTGAGGTTAGGTTATTTACATTTTGCCTTTATTTAGGTTTCGAAATGACAATACTTCGGTTCTTTATGGTAGACTTGTTAATGAGCTAATACATAGCTTGCCTCACTGCGTGGATGTGCCTCCTACTTCTATGGAGGGCTACTTAGCAGACAGATATTAAAGAAGCTAGATAGATTCGTATTGCGTTTTGTGTCAAGTTTTCTTTCTTTTTTTTCTTCAGAGTATTGAACAGGGCTGTTAAAACGTATCACCTCTTCTTCCCGTCTAATCATCGTGGTATAAGCATACCCATGGCACGCTCTTACCAGCTTAGCATTAGGGGTATACATCTGACGTACACGAGACTGCGGTTTCGTTTCTCTGGCAGGCCAATAATTTTTGTAAGCAATAAATTGACACAAAAAACATCCCGGATATTTTGAGTGTCCTCTAAATTAATGTTTGTAGGCAGCACATTTCTGCTGTGGCATACCTACTCATAAGCTGCTGTGATATTAAAAACCTAAAAGATAAAATTGGAACTATATTTTATTTTTCCAACTAAATGGCTTTCTGACATGTCATTCAGGTTGTGCCACCAGCAGTTTTGAATACTTTTCATTGTGAATTTTATAACTGGCATAACACTAGAATGGTTACGATGTACCCTATTCTATTTTCGAACTGATTCACTCTTGCGGTAAATTGTCACTATAAAAATAGTGTTGCCAATTTATATTGTTAAAAATATTTTGTTAGAACGTTGAATTTTTTGGAGGGATTAAGTTTTTTAGTTTTTACACTTTTGCCTTGGTAAATTTAGACTAAAATTTACATTGTGTGGCTTGATAAATTATAAAAGCTTTTAATTTACTAAATAATTAGATATGTTCAGAAGTCAAATATAAACAAAGTGTGCCTCTCATCTCAAATGAACCCATTATGTTAATAAGTAGTTTTGTTCGTCACATCTTTTTAGAAAGACGACTTCGGTAGCGCGACGGTAGCGCAAGCGGCTGCCGTGCAAGAGGTTGTGGGTTCGATCCCCACGCAGGACAATAATTTGTGAGATCCACAAATTATTGTCCTGGTCTGGGTGTTCTTTGTGTCAGTTAATTGATGTTTGTAAAAGGTCCCCGCGACACAGGGCATGACCCTAGTGCGAGAGTTGTCTTTAAAAAAAAAAAAAAAAAGAGAGAAAAACCTTTATGGAATTAATAACTTAGCTAGAGCTAAATTTTCGTATTTTAAGGAAAGAAATTCATGTCTTAAATCATAGGTAGAGATACCACGGTACTCAGTTACATACCTTTAACAGACACCACCATCTGCAGAAGAGAGCAACAATCATCAGTAACGGATTCTTATATCATTTAGCAAAACTCATATAAACATAGTATACTAATAAAATGAAATAAGGTTTAAAATTGCGTGCACCTGTATTCCTTTTTTTCCTTCCAACATAAAACCGTCGTCGGCTATTTTATTATTTGACAGTGTGAGGAATGCTTGTGCGTGGATTTATAATGTCCCAAAGGCACGACTGAGCTATTATTGCAGAAGGGTAAAAGAAAAAAATATTATTCGCTACGAGCGCCTGCGAAAATCGAATAGCAACACGTTTTCAGTTTATTTTGTTCTAGGAAAAACGGCCTACTGCAAAAGCTGGCTGTTTATTTCTAATGGTGATAATTATGACTTCTTATCTTCTCTTGTCCTTTTCGGGGACCCTTCAGGATGCACTTTGACCTCATCGGATCTTATTAATACTGATTAAATTAAAACTACTAGGAATACTTCGCTTTTTCGATAGATTGTTTTAAGGGCGTGTTACTCTATAAAAGCATTTGTATTCATTTCAGTTATCCTTCCATTGTAGTTTTTGGTCTTACAGCAAATTTTATTTATTACTAATTCTGGCGTTATCGCAATTAATAATATACCGCATGTTCGAACCCATCTTATACACAAATATACAAAAAGCAAAGCCAAAAGCAGATAAAAATATAGGGATCTAAGGGATACTCGTAGTTAACTATTATAATCTCTACGAAACAAAAGAAGGAAAACTCGACATAAAACCTTTTTGTAAGTTCTTCGTGGTCCGTTGTAGGTATTGGAGGTCAAGTCCGCTTCTGTTCATGTATTTGATGTTTCTTGCATTGTGTATGAAATCCTGAATAAATATACATAATCATAATTTTTCTGCCCTTAACAACGGATGGATGGTTTAAAATATCGTACACGAATACCAACCAAAGTTTGACACATTTTTGTTTCATAAATAGTATCAAACTCACCTCCCTCTGGGTTGCTAGAACCAAAAAAAACTGCTCATATAAGTAACGTTACAAAGCTATAATATCGATCAAAGCTTCATGAAACTACAAAGGAGATTGTATGTTTCTGACAGGACCCTCGTCAACTAAAACTTGAGTATATTTTATACTTATGACAATGTGGTGGTTGCGAGTAGACCACGGATTGGTGAGCGTAGTGTTGCTGGCTTTGACTGACGAAAACCTGAGGAAGGTGGGTGGAAGTTGTTGGATGAGGCAGGCGGAGGACAAATGAATAGCGAGAACTTGATGAGGCTTATGTTCTGCAGTATCCAGTGTGATGTCAGTCATGTTTAAGAGACCAGTATTTTTCTTTGAAAGCAGAGCGAATGGTTCTAAGAACCCACTAATGATTAGGATTGATAAAAATAAACCAATAACTTTATAATTTAGTTTTTACACCTCCAGCATAACGACAATCATTATGATTATTATCACCAATACTACCAATTACCAATGCACAAAGTATTGTCCTTCTTGGGACCAAACCTAAGTTCTTCATGACGCATACCGTGACTACTGCTTAGTGGAGGCAGATTCAGCTCAGAGCTCAGACTGTCACAACGAAGAAAAAATAAAACTCTTTCTCAATTAAGACGCTAACACAACAAAGTTGAGATTACCAACAAGTTTTAATAATTAAATCAAATTGAAAATCCAACAGAAACGAATGTGAAAAGTACTTCCTCAAACAATCCCATAAAAAACCTAGATAAACGGCTTCCATTTAAAAAGGGAATGCAAAACTGTACTACAAAGTATATCTATCTGCCTCACCAGGTAATAAGCTTAAGGTATTTTCTTCAAGTGCGAGAGAGAGAACCGAGATAACATTGTAACTATTCAAATATCTTTTCTATCTGCACTCACATTTTACATTCAATTACAATGTTTGTTTTTAAAATTCAATTTGAAACGTTTTTAAACCGATTTATTGTTTAGACTTCACTGTGTTTTTTAGGGTTCCATACCTCAGATACGGATACTAAAAAACGGAATCCTTAGTCAGTCTGTTTGTCTGTCAAGACAAGACCATTAATCTCAGGAGTGCGTGAAAGTACCAGAAAATTATACCAAATACTTAGGTCTACTGCCCCTTAGAACTGTAAAACAATTAAACTTACCACAATGACACAGCCGTTTATGCAGCTTTTAACAATTTTTTACCAACGCTAGGGAATTTAAGCATACAGGGTACTTCGTATCTACCTAGAATCTAGAAATGGCATAAATGTATAAAGGAAAAAATTCAGAAAACCCTAAATATAATTTATTAATATAATATTTTTACGGAACTCTCTGTGCGCGAGTTCGTCTCGCACTTGGCCGATTTTTTTTAATTACTCCGTTGCAGTGGAAAAATGGCGCAAATAAATCCGGCTTAAATTGGAACGCGTAGAATTACGAATGTTTTAGTTTACACGTATGTTTAACCCAAATGTTTTTTTAAATAATTGAATGAATAGAATTGTGCTGAAAGTAACAATTTTCGTAGTTTTGCTAGTTCACAAGTAATAGGGATGTATGGATTTTTAAGCGCTTCTATTTTTACTTTATGGTAAAAAGGGCTTTCCCGTTTAAATATCATTCATTCAAACAGTCCATTAAACAGTGAATAATTACATCATTTATGAATAATTATCTCATTTTAAACTTTGAACCAACGGATTCTATTACGTACACGATTCTGATACGAATACTCAGAAAAATCTAGTTCAAATCCTGTCTCGATTTTCAAATTTTTCGACTGTTTTTTATTCTTTTCATAACGGATTCTAATTTTAAATATCTCCCAAACAGGAAATCACTTACCAAAAGCATTCTCAGTAATCTAATACGTCATTTCAATATCTGACACCAAAAAAAAGTAAGCAAGCACGCGTATTCTAATAAAGTCGTTGTACAGACAATATAATCATACTCAATGTCCCTGTACCCCGTTCTCCTGGCAACCCTTCCACTTCACGAGAGCCAAGTGCCTCAAATTTAATCCGAGAAAAACCCAATCGGTACATCTTGACCCCGCAAGTTATTTTACTAAAGGATTCGGTTTGGTATACACTGAGTTAACATAAGACAAATGTATTTAAATATTTTATTTAATGCGACGACCTCGGTTTCGTAAGGGCAACCCCTTCAGTAAGTAATTGACTGGTATGCATAGGTTTCGGGGGCGGTTTCAGTCAATGCAAATATTTGTGGTGTACACAATCGTCGTAGCCGAGACATGACCGCTTTGCCACCAACCACAGAATCATCGCTTCTCTTGATTGCACAGGCAAAGGCTAGGATAAAGACATAAAGCCCATGGAAACAAAGTAGGTACATCCAGTTTCAAAATAAAAATCCGTGAATCGCACAAAGAATTAACTACTTTGTTTTTTTCCAACGAAATGTAATTTTGCAAACTTATGAAAAGACTATTTCCAGAAAAGGAGTCCCTCTGAGTGTGTCAACCACTTAACCGCCCGCGGTCAGATGGTAATAGAAATAAATCGGTACGGTATCTAACCCTTCGTGCCGGTCACTCTGTCCCTCGGGAAGTTTCTGCCGAAATTGTTACGTTTTCACGCACCGACCTCAATTGAACGTTCATAGGGTTAAAATTGTCTTTAAAAAGTACCTAATTTTTACCGTAATTGTTAATAGCCTGAGTGGTGTTCATTGCGAAGGTTCCACTCCTTTTTGTAAGTGTGGTTGGCTGTTTTATGTGGTCATGGAATTACACTAATAGTCGTACTACCCCATCACATCTTGTAGCTGTAAAGGAAAGAATCTAAGTACATTAAATCTTAATACTTAGAAGACATATATAAAGGAACATATAAATAGAACATTTTTCGTGTAGTGACGGAGTAAGAATACAATATGTCACCACCCCATCTCATCCCATGGGTGTCGTAAAAACCGACTAAGGGACTATCCGTGAATGTTATCTTTACGAAATAAAAAGAAGGAAAACTTGAATTAAACCCTATACCAATCCATCTGGCCAGTGTAGTATTAGTAGGCCAAGTATCCCTTCCGTCACGGGAGGAGGCCCGTCCCTGCAGTGGGACATTAACTGTTATTATATAATAGAACGAAACTCTATGTACCAATCGCTCTGACAGGCTTTTAGACTTTTGGCAGATGTTGTGATTCTTTTTTTATTCTGTAACATAAGATCCCATTAATGTGTTACTGCATGGGTAAAAAGGCCTTTTTATATACCACACAGGACAAAGGGATCGGAATACAGCGTTTTACCTCAAGTTTTTCGTCTTTTGTTTTTGTAGAGTACATTTTGCGTAAATACAGTGTGCTACTGAGCTATCTAATTATCATTAGTGGGTTCTTATACCTTCACACCATTCTATTTATACCTTTCATCATAACAGCTCTTTAATGTCCCACTGCAGGGACGGACCTCCTCCCGTGACGGAGGGATACTTGGCCTACTAAAACCACGCTGGCCAGACGGATTGGTATAGGATTTAATTTCAAGTTTTCCTTCTTTTTACTTCGTAAAGATAATATTCACGGATAGTCCTTTAGTCGGTTTTTACGACACATTGTATTCTTCCTCCGTCACCACATGGAGAAAGAGAATAAGATATACATTAATACCTTGACATTATTTCAATTCTTACTCCTTCACCACCTCAAAAATCAAAATCTAACAATATCGTATCAGAATAGCGCTATTAAAAGTTTGACAGTACAAAATCTTCGTATTAACGCTCTCAAGAATAACATAGACTAACTTGTATGCCCTAAGTTATACTTATATGTAGAAAAGATGAAAGTTTGTTGAACATGATAACTTTAAGTTAAAGTTGGATAACATAATATTGTGTTAAGTACTTATTTGAAATATTTTATGATAATATGGAGGCAACCACCCCTAGTCAATAAGATATAGTAATAAAAGTATTCTTCACACATTTACACAACGCCAGCTAGTCCCAAACTAAGCAGTATTTGTACAATGTACTAGACATTGGGTAAACATGACCTCTACTGAGTCCCTCCGCGACCACGGTCCTTGCTAGTCGGCCGAAATTTTGAAGAAAAACCTATGTATTTATCCTTATAGTAACTAGACTAAGTAGTATATACCGCGAGTAATACCCGTATAGAATATAGTATTATGTATACAAATCGCGATAGTTTAAAATGTACCTGTAGTTGTCAATGTTGGCGACCTCTGTAGCGTAGTGTTTACAATACCTGACTATTGCGTAGAGGTCTCGGGTTAGATTTAAGCTCAATACAAATTTTTGTGTACATGAACATGAACATGGATGCTTGCCTTGATCTAAAGAACGAAACTTTTACCTTACATTGATAGTGCACAGTGGTACAGTAGGACATTATTGGCCTGTAACGATCATCCGTATTGTGACGGAGTAAGAATACAATTTGTCACCACCCCATCTAATCCCATGGGTGTCGTAAAAACCGATTAAGGGACTATCCGTGAATATTATCTTTACGAAGTAAAAAGAAGGAAAACCTAAAATTAAACCCTATACCAATCCGTCTGGCCATGGTATTAGTAGGCCAAGTATCCCTCCGTCACGGGAGGAGGCCCGTCCGTGCAGTGGGACATTAATGGGCTGTTAAGATGATGATGAACGATGATGATATTCATATATAGTCTGCCTACGGTTTAATACCATTAAGGTGAAGGGTTCGTAACGTTAACCTCCTTGTAGCCGCTCAATTGTGACTCCCATGACACGCAAAACAAGCTAACCTGTACATACTGTCTAAGTAATTGCCTAATAAGTAGTTATAGGATATAGCGCCCTCTAGAATCTAACTAAGCTTACATACTAAAACAGGAGTGTTTATAAGAAACAGCTACAAAAATGTAACTGCATTTAAGTCCTCCGTATTCTTTTCAAACTCACACACAACTATTTAATACTTGTCCTCATTATAACTACTTTTTTCTCCATGTAAACTAGTTTTTTTTATTATCTTATTCACTAGTGAGAGCTATCTGTAAAGCCCGATTGTGTAAATCAACAAGTACAGTAGCGAGTTGTATTATTACATTATTATTACAGTATTAAGTTGATTTCAATAGATCTCGCTACTGTACGTGTCGATGTGTAAATCGGGCTTTAGTGGCTGTATGTAGTACGTTTCATTTAATTCATTTCACCTTCAACTATAGTCATATGTGGTTGCCATTTATGTAAGTGTTACTTCAAAAATATTTGGCTTTGATATCACGGCTTTATTTATCTAAATAATTTATTCTTATGTTACTAACACCTTGCTTGAACGAATATTCCGGGAACATTGTCCTATTTAATATTACAGATAGGACTCGTAAAGCTGCGTCGTTTGTGAAGCGAAATGTTTTTAAGACAATAACATAGATAAATTATTGCTTTATTTTCTACATTATTGTACCTGAGTACTGTAGTAGAGTAGAAAGTTGTGAAATTGGGACAAGTTTACTTAGGGAATTAGGATTTTTATCTTAGGATGAAAACTTGATATATAGATACTACGCTGGTCAGACTAGATATGTCTTTGCTAGAGATAATTTTTTTATCACACATACATCGCCACCTTGTCCCAAACTAAGCAAAGCTTGTACTATGGGTACTAGACAACGGATACACATACCTACTTATATACTTTTCTTTAAATACATTCACATTATACATAGAAAACACTCAGACCAATGCAAACAATCATGTTTATGCACACAAAGATTTGAATAGAGCGGGAATCGAACCCGAGACCTCTGTGTAGCAGCCATGTAATATACCGACTGCGCCACAGAGGTCGTCAATCAAATCAAATAATGACAGTTAAGAAGACGCCCCTTCGAGCCTTACATGACACTCTGAGGATAAATAAGGTATTGACATATTTTGTTAATAGATGACTCCAGAGAGCGTAGACTAAAACTTCCACACAGAGGTGTCCGTTTCGATTTCCGCTCAATGCAAATCTTTGTTTGCATGAAATGAATGTTTGAATGTTTTTTTCTTTATACGTAATACAAAATTAAAAGTATATTTATCAGTTGTCTTGTAGAGTAATCTAACCTCTGCTTTTTTGACACTAAGAAGGTTTAAAAAATAAGTTTACCTAAAAAACACACACACAAAACTAATGCAAACATTTATGTCCACATCCGAAAATGTTTAACAACCGGGACTTGAATCCCCGACCTCTGCAACGACCATAAAAACAGTTACTCATTCCAAATAAGAACAAAAGCACTGCAACAATAAATTATTTACATCTTCATCCCTTATACCCGAACCTCCAGAATATTTGGTATTCCATCCTTAAGGCAAAGTTCGTCCGGCAGTTGACAGCCTATTCCCTAAGGCTAAATATTTGACGGGTGATCGCTCACGTTCTTATAAAGTTCCCGTCTTTTTGCACTTAGTTAAGAAGTTTGAAACATGCACGGTTTTTTATTGCGATCACGATGAGATGAGTTTTTGCCTGTGTTTTTGGTTAATTAAGTTAGGTTTTCGTGTTTTGAAGTAGTAGGAATATGGTACTGGGATCCTATTTTATCTAACGTAATAAACAACTAGCAATAAACACCGCCTCATCTCTTCTCTGTAAAGGTCGTTAAAGCTAAAAGAAACCTCTACGAAAACTCAAACTCAATTCGTTTGACCAGCGATTTTTTTGTTAAGGCGCGGCTATTTGACCATATCATCATCATTCCTTTGCCTTTATCCCAATTTCTTTTTTTTTGGTCGCCGCAGCATGTCTTCTTCTTCCACAAGATGCTAAAAGTTTTGGCTATATTTTACGACCGGCCGCCAGCCTGACGCCAACCTTCTTTGGGAAATGTATTGTCCAAGAATTGTAACGCTTGCATACGTAAAAGTAATTGAAAGGTTATATAAAACAATATAATGGTGCATTGCGTATGTTGTCTGAGCTACAAAGTGTTCTGTCTTGGCTGTCAACAACAGTCTCTGATAGTCGCTTCGAGAACTCAAGACTCTCAAATTGCTTCTACATCAAATATATACAGTATTATATAAGAGCTAAGGCTTAACATCGTTTGACAGGTGTTGTGCCTGTGCCTGACCTGGTGCTGTATACAAAAACATACTGTATTATAATGTGACCTAAGGTCTAAGATCCTTTGATAGGTATCTATCTGTTATTATATAAGATAACGTCAGTGTGTTTTGACGAGTTGATAGCTGCTTCACAGAGGGATCAGGTTCGATTACCTCTCAACGCAAATCTTTGTGTACATAAACATAAATGTTTTCTTTTGTCTGGTTGTCTACTGTTTATTTTAATCATCATCAGCATATCAGCCAATTAAAGTCCACTGTTGGACATAGGCCTCCTCCAAATATTGCGACCTTTTATAATGGTATTATGTAGATACGTATTACAAAAACAAATATTTTTATTAACTGCCTAGTATTACACAGTACAAACTTTACTCAGTTTGGGTCTAGATAATAGAATCAGAGAGGGTTAAAAATAGCAACGAGTTAGTATTTTGATACCGATAAAACGAAATTGAATGTGTTTTCTACTATTGTTTCAGGTCTCGCATGCAACTAGCAAGTTAACTGGAAAATAACCTAAGGGTTACACGCCCTACAATCAAGGTAAAACTTTTTTTTTTTTAATCATCATAACATCCCATCAATATTCCACTGTAGGGATGGGCCTCCTCCCGTGACGGAGGGATATTTGGCCTACTCATACCACGCTGGCCAGACGGATTGGTACAGGGTTTAATTTCAAGTTTTCCTTCTTTTTATTTTGTTAAGATGATGGTCCCTTGGTTGGTTTTTACGACACCCATGGGATGAGATCGGGTGGTGACATATTACATTCTTACTTCGTCACCACACGGAGTTTCTTTTAATAGTGGTAAAAAAATAGCTTTCTTTTTATAAAAAAATAACAATAGAGACAGACTAAGATAATTAAAACGCATCCCCCACCTCAGTCATAGAAGAATGACAATTAGACGTATTGACAGATGGACGTATATTAACCGAATTCATAATTTCATAATATTATTACCATAATAAATCAAAATTAAATTAATCTCTAGAATATACAACTATCTTAAAAGCCATGTTGCCTTTGCATTAATCTGTAAATCAAGCTCTACTCGTAACCTAACCGTCCAATTTTTGAATGATGTTTCATTATTTCAATCATTAGCCAACTACAAATTTTAAATAATGCTTAATAGAAGACATTAAGCATTATTTAGGATTTGTAGAAAGCTAGCTTAGTCGATAGATTAGTTCTCTTAAAATTCTCGGAAACACAGGGAGTTCGATAGAACGCACGTTTCAAGAACCGTTTACGAGGGCGGCCCATTCTAGAATGCACGTTCCGATTTTTAACTTTATATAAATGTCAAACGTCAAATCAAAAATGTCGCCATGCTTAGCTTTACCCACACGTAGATAAAAAAATGTGTTACTTGACGTTTTCATTATAAATTCTGTTCTGTTTTTTTATTTATGACTCCATCGTTTATCGATGATTCTGCCAATGACAGGGTGGAGAGATATGAGCACATTGAGGTAATATGACGTACGTAGTACATAATACCTCAATGTATGAGCATTATTACAATTTTAATTAATTGAATCGCTAAATAAGACCGCATTGACGTATTTCTAACATATTCTTACTCCGCCGAAACACGTAAACAACCATATAACATTATACAAGCAATCTAAGTAGGTATAGTAAGAATATCTAGTGAATAGTTAATGCCCTTAGTTGCCAGTAGGAGAGCCCTCTAAGGAGTTGTCGCCCCGGGCTGTTCTACAAGTTGTCAGTAAACTAATTTGCTTTTAAACTTAGTACTAGTATATTACTGGGGCTATGAACGTTATACACTTTTATGATCATGCCTTATGAACGTTTATAGGGCTCACTAGCGCCGGGAAATATTCCATTATAAACACAAACGGCCGTTTTTTTTCGAATGCAAAATTTAACTAATTGAAAAACATTAAAAGTGTTGAGAGTGTGTTATACAAATACTTTATTGCCTTTTTTCAAGACTTCGTTATCAACATTTTGCATTATTGATGCTATTTGCGAATTATGATTTTATTTTGTATTGGCGGCGCTAATGAGCCACGTAAAGGCCCTTAATAATTGTTACTTAGTATGTGCTCTATTACAGAGACAAAGGGTTTAGTGATACCATTTTTACCACATTATTGTGAGTAAACCTAAGTAATAGTTGTTTAAGCCACATTAACATCTAAGAGATGAGATCAGCTGGTCAAACTCTGTATCACAAATTGAAGAAAATTTTAACTTTTTTCATGTCCAATCTATCTCTATCACGCACAAATGATATGTGATCAACTGCCCTTTCAATAATGATCTATTTAGTCCAGTCAAAATAGATATCCAGTTTGCATTAATTCCTATTATATTTTTTCATAATTTTATATTTTTCTTTTATATTTAATCATAATTTAGTATATTTTGACTGGGCTAATTTCTCTTTAGAGACAAAGTAAAACACACACACACATAAAGACAAGATCACGCTGCGTTACAACAACCCACCACTAAAAACTGGGACACTACTAAAACTGCATCGTTGAAATTATCCGTGCGTCGACATTTTTCAATATTGTACACACAGCAACACATCAAGTTAAACATTTTCATTTGAAATTGTGTCCTATTTCAAGGTATTATGGTACACGAGTGTCTAGCTTGATTAGTTGCTGTGTGTATACGATTATACTTTTTATACATTTGATATCCGTGAGGTAACGGAGTAAGAATACAATATGTCACTACCCCATCTCATCCCATGGGTGTCGCAAAAACCGACTAAGAGATTAACCGTAAATATTATCTTTACGACGTAAAAAGAAGGAAAACTTGAAATTAAACCCTATACCAATCTGATTGGCCGGCGTGGTATTAGTAAGCCAAGTATCCGTCCGTCACGGGAGGAGGCCCGTCCCTGCAGTGGAACATTAATGGGCTGTTATGATGATGATGTATACGATTACTTTCATCTATTTTCGTCACATTATCGCCATATTTAACTGTGCAAAAACATTTTTGAGATGTCCCCATTTCACTATTCTTATCCGCATATACATAAATCGTCTATTTTATTTCCAAACAAGCAAAATACCACAAATCAGTTTACTATTGACAAATAAATATAATCTAAAACGTATAAAAGAACAGATCTCACAATAAATCTATCAGAATGTGACGAAGGGAAATAAAAAAACATAAATTCTCTTCAAGATATGTTCGAAGGTATCTTTGAAACGTATTCCATACGTTCCCTCTTAAGAGTCACAGCACACATATCAAAACGGAATGTGATCGGCACCGTATAAACTCGAGTCGCTCAGTACTATTTGTGTGAAACTCCTCACTGCAACGCACACTAATCGGAATCGTAACGTAATCGGATTTTTGACGTTTGACACTGAGGAAAACGGCGAGGCGGTGCCGATCCCTTCACGTTTTGATATGTGTGCTACGACCCTAAATCGTAACCACAATATTTCACTGTACCTACGTAACCTCCTGAATTATGTATATTCTGATATAGAAATATATTTTTATAGTATACTTTCTCTCTTTTTCTTTGTGTAGAAAGGAAAGAGAAAGCGTTTTTATATATTTATTTAGTTATCTCCGAGGGGCAGTAAGGTAGCTACTATTTTTATTAACTGCGGACTGTAGCTTATGTATCGGTTTTTACTATATGTACTGACTTGCATTTATTCATTGTTTTGGTTGAAATCTTAAGCTGTGAATACACCTGTATAGTTTTACACTTATAAATAATTTTATAATAAACATTTTTATATACAGATATACATAATTTTGTAACCGAGTCCAAAACTGTAGAGCATTAATAGCCATTTCAATTAGAAATTTCTTTTATTTTAAAAGACACAATAGTCCTTAATAATAAAGGTAATAAAAACCAATCTTAATGATATTACATCAATATTACATATAATTTTTACCTATAAAGTTTAGGTATAACTAGGAAAACCCGAAAATAAGAAAGACAATGGAAAAAATTGATACTCGAGGCGGAAATCGAACCCGCGTCTCTGGAATAAACGCGTCCAGCGCCAGAGCGGTACTCTGGTGGCCTAGTGGTCATGGTGCAGTCGGTTAAAAAATACAATCAGTATAAGTCGTAAAAAGACGTAGATTAATAATTTCTAAAATTTTTCGAAAATGAAATAAATGTTTTACCAGATAACAAATAAAGCCAAGAGAAAATTAATAGCTCGAGCTTAAAAAGAAATAAATGAACAATAAATAATACAATTGAAACATTTATATTTGATATATTGTTTAATTATTTAAAGTTAAATAACAGTTAATCAGACATTCAGAACAGCTACCTCGATAAATCATAAATTAAGTACTGTAATCTGATAATCTTATTATAAATATAATTTATTATTTTATAGCTTACTAATTGCTGTTCGGCTTTTCTTGCGGTTAAATATTTTTATATGTATTAAGTATAGAAAACACGTTTTCATCTTAGTATTCCAAAAAGAGATATAAGATAAATAAATGAATAAATAATCCTCACACATTCACACATCGCCACCTAGTACCAAACTAAGCAAATTTTGTACTATGGGTACTAGACAACGGATAAAAATACTTAAATACTTTATTTTTATAAAAAAACATACATATTTTACACAGAAACACTCAGACCATTGCAAACAATCATATTCATGCACACAACTATTTGCATTGAGCGTGAATCGAACACGAGACCTCTGCGTAGCAGTAATGTTAAATAACCACTACACTACTGAGGTCGTCATACGCATTAAACCTAGTAATAATTAAATAATATTTCAAAAAGTCTGAAAAATGTATTTATTAATCTTTTATCTTCAAAAATAAAATACGGTTACTACATGAATTTTTAATTAAATATTAAAATTACATATTGTTTGTTATTTTGGAATTAATCAACATAGGGCATTGATTTACAAAAAACCAAAGATACACACTCCACTTCCCAAAAACGTCCGCAACAAATGGGCGCATTGTGCACTCTTTTCAAATTAGTATCGCGTTGTTCTACCGGCATACGTCAATCATTAAATTTTATTGCTTTATGTGCATTACTTTTTAAATACAACTTTATGTCATGCGTGTAAGATTGAATTTGAAAAAAGAAATATGTTTACGATATTACTATACGTATTTATTGCGTATGTTTAATTTGGTGACACTTTTGGCTGTTAGTTTTGTTTGAAAATGTGCATCTAGGGTTTTTTATAAATCAATGACATAGGGTTTTAAGGCAGAGTATATTATGTTTCATTCGCTGGAAAAATTAAATATGTTCAAAAATTAATAATTAAAAAACAAAAAATTTAACTGGTTTTAAAATCTGTAGAGTTCTATTTGACAGTTCACAACCACCATTTTAGTTTTGATTGACGTCACATTACGCCTAAAGGCCTACGCAGACCGGGACGGCATGGCAAGGGATTTAAAGATTTTAAGTAAAAATTAAAATCCCTTGCCATGCCGTTCCGGTCTGCGTAGGCCTTTAGCCGTTATTTTGCCTCGTGTATCATAATGATACATTCGCATTTACTATTGTGTCTCCAGATGGGACAGGTAGCCTTAAGACACTCTGGTCAAGATATTGAATCTAATAGCAACATGCCAAACTTCAAAATTAATCAAGTCGTACCTACTCGTAATAATTATGTTAGCTAATGAATTTAAAAAAGTAATGTTCTTTTACAAATTTGCCGCAAAACATCTCTTGGCACTGGCCCTAGCACTGCTCCCAGAATTAACTTTAAATCCCTAAATAACTATCACCCTTAAAAATCATAACATTAAAATAGCCAAAGCAATATTATTGATAACGTTATTTACTTACAGTATACTTAATAAAGCTATGTACACAATATAAAATACAATAAATAAATACAATACAATGCAAAATGTCAGATATCAAACACAAACTCAATCAGACTTTGTAAACATAAGATGGAGCGGAGCGTTTTCAATTATATTTCACCTTTTGTTGCCTTTGCTACAGTTTTATTTATATTTATGTTATGGTTTCGTCCTTATTTACTTTATTTATGCTGTTTCGTGGTGAGGGAGTACAAACACGTTATTACTAGCCTTAAGGTATAAATATTATAATATAAATAATTTGGGCGAACGTGGTAGCACGCACCGGTCACTTGCACGGCTGCCAAGAATGAGTTTGGTATCACAATTATGACGCTACTTTAATCATTGAATAATCCTTGGTTATATGGTTATTTATGGTATACAATGGTTGCAGGGCCGCGGCGGTAAAGTTTTCTAAAGTTTCAAAAATGTATTTAAACTTAGATTAATAGTAGTAAGTAGTACAAATGACGTCAAAAAAGATAGAACGAAAGTTGTATTAATTCCAAATATAATATTTTGTGTTTGAGTTCAAGGTAATTCAACCCGGGACGCTCTTTGTTAAGTTAATCTTGTTTTAAAATTGATGTCTGTGAAGAGCCTGCAACACAGGCCTTGATACCTAATTCGGGAGTTGTCGATTATATCTTTACATATGGGAGATTCTTGACTAATCTAATCGTCAGCGCTGTGAGTCGGACGTGTAATTAGTTATTAATTAATTAATAATAGTTTAGCGCGGCGCGAGCCGACGCAAGTGTCATTTTTCACCATGAGTGATAAACTTGTGGAGAATGAGTTGCTGGCTTTTGTACAACAGAAGCTGGACGTTATAGGCGAAGTTTCTGCGCTCCAGATTTGTGTCTCGAATTTCAGCGAGGAAGAAATCGCGGCTGCCAAGCTGTTGGTTTTTCGATCGCTGAATAAAGAGAACCGGATGGTGTCACGTAGACGTGACGGACCTTTGAAAAGTATGCAGGACATCATCACACTGCTCAAGACGACAGATCCCGCAGACGTGCCCGTATTTGTAGCTAGGGACTTGAAAAAGTTACCCCTGGTTACTTTAGACCACGTCGACGTAGCAAGTCTTCTAAAGGACGTGGAATACTTGAAGACAAGTCTGGCGGATGTCCAGAAGAAGTTGGAGACATCCGAAAGAAACGTGACAGAATTACGTACCGAACTAGACGAGTTGCGTAATTCTGTCAAAGTATCTGGGTCACCGACATCGGCGCGTGTAAGCGCACGTCACGGTGCATCGTCTACAACAAGCTACGCGTCAGCGGTCTTGTTGTCATCGCCGTCTACAGCTGACAATGCAGAATGTGACGCACGAAGCTACGCGCGCCCCGCTCCCGTCAAGCAGGCTATTCACTGCGCGCCTCGTCGAGCTCCTTTAGATAATGAGCCCAAGGCCATTGTTTTAAAGAAGTCATTGCAAGATCAAGACAGCAAGAATCGGTCTAATGATGATGGTTTCGTGACTGTGCAAAGGAAAAGACATCGCCAGCGAAGCAATAAGAACTGCTGCGGCACAGCACCTATGGAGCCAAGTGTCAATGTCCGTGCTGCAAAACCGAACACCCCGGTGTACATTTCACGCCTGCATTACACCACAAAGGCTGAGGACATCGTGGAGTACGTTCGCCATAGGTTGAAATACACGGCGAGAGTGCAGTTGTTGGAGTCGCGCCGCAACGTTAATTTCAAGGCGTTCGTGGTTCGAGTCCCAACGTGTTACATGCATCTCGTCATGGAGGACACCTTTTGGCCGCAGGGCGTGGTTTTCCGTCGTTTTCGCGGACAAGTGCCACCTGATCGCACTGTGACATAACTTACTTGTATTTATTTGTTATAATGTTCATATGTTTTTATTTATTATGTTATGTCACGTATATTATAATATAATTAGTAGGTATAAATAATTATAAATATAAGTATGTATGGCTGTTGTCTGGTACCCATAGTACAAGCTCTGCTTAGTTTGGGACTAGTCGGCATTGATAAGTTATGTGTTATTATAATATACATTATTTTGTTATAATTAGTATGTATAAATAATTATAAATATAAGTATGTATGGCTGTTGTTTGATATCCATAGTACAAGCTCTGCTTAGTTTGGAACCAGTCAACACAAATAAATTATATTATATGTACCTAACATTGTTATTGCTATGTAATATTTTTATATATAAATAAATTTGAATTTGAATTTATTCCTTTTAAATGATAATAAAATTAACCATGAATCGTATGTGTAATATCAATTATAAGTCTTATTAAATTAAATCAAATCAAATATCTGTTGCGTAGTGGTTATATAACATGACTGCTACGCAGAGGTCTCGGGTTCGATTCCCGCTCAATGCAAATCTTTGTGTGCATGAACATGATTGTTTGCATTGGTCTGGATGTTTTCTATGTATAATATGTATTTATTTACAAAAAATAAAGTATTTAAGTATGTTTATCCGTTGTCTAGTACCCATAGTACAAGCTTTGCTTGTGTTGCGTCTATATGGCGTTACATGATTGCGTTATAGAGAATATTACTTTCTTATTTATCAACTTTGTGATTGAGTGAAGGAAACGTGGTATAAGTAGGGTAGGTTTCTCTTCAACACTGGTTGAGTGATTGTCCTAAATTAGGTCAGAATATAAAATATATTTTTTAAGTAGAGTATAAGTTTACCTATCATCATAACAGCACAACATTAATGTCCCACTGCAGGGACGGGCCTCCTTCCGTAACGGAGGGATACCTATACTTCTACAATATTTTTGTACTACTTTTCCAATCATTCGTCTAAATAATACAGTATGATCTCATTAACAATCAATAGGTTAAACCATAGAACTGTATTACACCATGGAGCGTTTGTTTGACTCGCGAGCATTGTGATACGCGCGCTTTAATTATTCCTGTGTAAACACTCAGTGAGGGTTGTGTAATCAAGCCGCTTATACACCGGCGTACTGTGCGGTTCGTGTTAGGCGGTGTATACAATGGTGATGTGTCATTTTATTTAAATTTGAGGCTGATAAAAAGCGCAAGTGAAAAACCAATGCCACCAAATTCTCGGTTAAAGATTTACCTCTCCGTTGTCTGGTCAGTCCAAGACGGATGAGAACAGTGTTTTGTGTTAAGATGCCAAGATATGATTACTCCAAGATTGACCTTCTCCCTAATCAACCCAGCCAAACGAGGACTCTTAATAAGCTCTGATTCTAAATTGGACGCTGCATTTTCTCTAGCAGGGCTACCTAGTAAGATGTCCCAAAGAATACTCCTACATGGCATAAACATAATACTCATCTATGTTTATTATGTATTTATTTACAAAAAAAAGTATTTTAAGTATGTTTATCTGTTGTCTAGTACCCATAGTTAGATTTTTATATTTTTTAAGTTTACCTATAAAATAAGTTGTACTACTCGTATGTCCGAGAGGGGGCCTGGTAATCTGCGTGACAGGGTTTCCTAGTGCGGATACCAGTCTCTCACAAAGGACCATTTAATTAGGTTGTGATGTATTAAGTTAGTTTATAAGGAACCTTTGTGGAAGAAAAATAAAGATATTTTTATTATTATTTATTATTATAGTACAAGCTCAGCTTAGTTTTCAGCTTAGAAAAAAGACAACTCCCGCACTAGGGATCATGCCCTGTGTCGCGGGGACTTTTACAAACATCAATTTAATCGACACATAGAACACCGAGACTCAGGACAATAATTTGTGGATCTTACAAATTTTTCCTTGTCCTGCGTGGGGATCGAACTCACATCCTCATGCGCGGCAGCCGCTGGCTCTACCGGCGCGCCACCGAGGTCGTCAAGTTTGGGACTAGATACCGTGCGTCGTGTGAATGTGTGAGGAATATTTATGGTTTCGTAGGCCAAGTTTTCCTTCGTTGCTTTGTTTATAATAAGGCATATTCTGTACTGTCATATAAATGTTATTTCTTCGCACGTGTTGTGTAATTTCGCTGCTTATACACCGGTGTATTTCGGCGCGTATTAGGGGCTATACACAGTGATGCTCTTTTTTTTCTAATTTTAATTGGTTACAAATAAATATTGTTATAAAGAACTTCTCTAAACAATGTTATGAAAATCACAATCTTACCCCTAAAAATACCCCTTGTATTTTTAAGTTTTTTAAAAACACCTTAAAAATATTATATATAAGAGTATGTATAGTATTTTGTGAGGCAGAGACTATAACAAACATCAATTTGAAAAATAAGAATCCTGCTTAGACTTGTACCAGTATGTTTCTGTATGGTTTAACTTAACCAACAGTATTTTAAGGGATTCGAAACTGCGTTCTCCTGCTTACTACAATTGATTTGTCTGGGCCCAATGTCACTCAAATAAATGTTATACTCATCAAATGTATAAAAAAAAATTATACTTTTTTTAATTTAATTTATTTAATGGTACTTCAACGACTTACTCACTAGGACATAAATAAACAATAAATTAAGGACATACATAAAAAAATAAACTTCTAAATGTCTTCCGCGCGTGAACTCCTACCCTAACCACAAAGAACATATCGGGTCACCGCACATAAAACATGTGGTAGTGTTCGCGTTATGACTGTAATACTTGTAATATATGTACGACTGATGTACAGGTTAAGTACACATTTGTAAGGTTTAAATTTAGATAGTTTAAGATAAAAGTTGAAATTAAACATAAGGTGGATTATGGTGAGTGAAATAAGAGGTCTTGTTGGTTTCAAAAATTAAGAAATTCTGAGAAGTATGTTATTAGGATAAAAAGTGCAGACTATATGTGGCCCTATACAGGGACAACTCTACTCCGTGTGGTTACGGAGTCAGAATACAATATGTCACCACCCCATCTCATCCCATGGGTGTCGTAAAAACCGACTAAGGGACTATCCGTGAATATTATCTTTACGAAATAAAAATAAGGAAAGCTTAAAAAAATACCCTATACCAATCCGACTGGCCAGCGTGGAATTAGTAGGCCAAGTATCCCTCCGTCACGGAAGGAGGCCCATCCCTGCAGTGGGACATTAATGGGCTGTTATGATGAAAACTATTTAGTTATCAGCCCCCAGCAAATTTCATTTAGTAGACTCTACCTAACCCTAAGTCGACAAGGAATATAACATGTAACTGTGAACAAATATCTATTGATCTTATAATTACCACCAAAACAGTTTACTATCAAACATAAATTACCGTCCCATAGTTAATGAACATACTTTACCACTATAACAACTGTACGCATCAAACAAACTTTTTAATTGCACCAATAAAGCCACAGATTGAATACAGCCATCAAAATTAACTGACCACATTCAGCCAGAGTTAAAACAAAGAGTTACCCACCACATTCAGTGTTGCCAGTGTAAAAGTAATAATTACCAATAAATTATCAGTAGTAATTATAAGATAAATGATAAATTGATTTGCAAAAACATATTATTATATACTTTTTGATATTTTTTGGACATTACTCTACGGTGCGTGGCGTACTAATTTACAAACATATTTTTAATTATTTACTTTTTTTTTTCAAATATTTAGGTCGTTATATGTGGGCTAAGATTCACTACATAGGACTGTAAATATAGGATCTCATCTCACTATATAGAGGTACGACTCTACAGTGGAACGTTAGGGCTCGGCTATGATGATCATCATAACAGCCCATTAACGTCCCACTGCAAGGACGGGCCTCCTCCTGTGACGGAGGGTACTTGGCCTACTAATACCACGCTGGCCAGACGGATTAGTATAGGGTTTAATTTCAAGTTTTCCTTCTTTTTACCTCGTAAAGATAATATTTACGGTTAGTCCCTTAGTCGGTTTTTACGACACCGATGGGATGAGATGTGGTGGTGACATATTGTATTCTTACTCCGTCACCACACGGCTATGATGATGATATCATGATAATCAAGCTATCATATTGAAAACAGTACCATCAAAATTAACTGACCACATTCAGTGTTGCCAGAGTTAAAACGAATAGTAACTCGCCACATTCACTGTTGCCAGTGTTAAAACAAAAAGGTCAATTAATATAAAACAGTTTCATTTCCCATTGAATGCGGTGGGTGCTACGACAATCATGTTGTAGACCGTAGCCTCGTAGCAATTATATTCTCGTAGCATTCGCGTAGCAAACTCTACGAGCGCTTGAATAAAATGCTTTCGGAAGTTTGTAGGCTGGGAGCTTACGACTAAAAATGTATAGCACCTTTCCGAAAAACACAAGATTTGTAAAAAGATAACTATCTACAACCTGTCATACCCTGAATAGCGGGTATGACAGGGTCTTTAGTTGTTGTGTGTGTTTGACGACCACTGTGGCGTAGTGGTTATATAACATGACTGCTACGCAGAGGTCTCGGGTTCGATTCCCGCTCAATGCAAACATTTGTGTATATGAACATTTTTTAACATTGAATTTTACATTGGTCTGAGTGTTTCTATGTTTAAAATGTATGTATTTACAAAAAAAGTATATAAGTACTAATATCCGTTGTTCTGTTACCCATAACACAAGCAGATTAAGCCTAGCTTACTTTGGGAACAAATGGCGCTGTGTAGAGATGTCCGTGAATATTTATTTATTTAGTATTGACATATTCATTTGTGGAAGTTATAGAAGCTTATTCTGTATATAGTTTTTACCAATGCACTGCGATGGCAACGCCACCTGGCCTGTTCTAATTTTTTTCTGGTAAACCTAAATTGGGTTTTCACTATAGTATTCCTGATTATATAGCGCGTAACTTAGATAATTTTAGTTTTAAAAAGATTTAGTGTTAAATTCAATTTGTATACAACGTTATAGCTTTTTATGAAAAAGTTGCAGATCTAAAGCATTTAAATAAAAATATTTTTATTTTATTTACGTAGTCATAAGAAAACATCACTTACATTTTTTTTAAACTGTAACTACCGTAAGCTGTTAGCCTATAAGTTGAAAACTTGAATTATTTACGTATAAATAATTCAAGTTTATAGTTTAAATATGTTTATATACAGGGTGGCTCATTCAAAAGGGTCAGTATGGGAAAGTCTTAAACTATAAGTCATACGAAGATTTGTTCTTAGGAACCATGACACCGATTTTGATAAAAAGAAAAACTGCATTCATACATTTGAAAAAGATACTGTACCCAGCTGGGGAATCGAACCCGGTTGTTTTGCAAAAATAAACTTATACTTTTTCTATTTAAATATCGATTCTGTAGGTCTTAAGCAGTAAATATCTCTATGAAACATTATGTCTTAAATGAATAAAATGCATTGTTTTCACATAGTTTAATTTATCATAGTAGGTGTGCGAAGTGACCACCATTACAATATTCAACAAGTTCAGGCATGTAAAATTGTCCCTACGGTTGTTTGTACCCCTCTACTAGTTACATACACCGTGTTACATAATCATGTGGCATTGCATTAAACTTTTAAGGAAGTTTTGTTATCTACAGTAATATTATTATCATGCAACTACTTACTTCTATTAATCAAACACTAACAATCAATTGAAAAGCCCACATAAAGTATGTAGATATTGTAGATAGGTACAAAGACGTGTTAAGTTAAGCCTCATTTGAAAATGGAACGTTTCAGTATAACTGGCTGCATGAAGATACAAAATGCAATAAGAAGATCGTTACCTAAACGTGTTAAATATTGTATTGAACAAGACGGTGGCCACTTCGAACACCTACTATAATAAATTTATTTTAATGAAAAAAATGCATTTTATTAATTTAAGACATAATGTTTCATAGAGATATTTACTGCTTATGACCTACAGAATCAATATTTAAATAGAAAAAGTATAAGTTTTTTTTTGCAAAACAACCGGGTTCGATTCCCCAGCTGGGTACAGTATCATTTTCAAATGTATGAATGCAGTTTTTCTTTTTATCAAAATCGGTGTCATGGTTCCTAAGAACAAATCTTCGTATGACTTATAGTTTAAGACTTTCCCATACTGACCCTTTTGAATGAGCCACCCTGTATACGTTGCTTGGTCATTTCTTTGCGAAGAAAACGTAGAGAGATTTATAGGATCCTTTGCTACTGAACTATTGTAGCAAAACTTAAACTTCACCTAAAAGCACAAGTGCAAATACTGAACATCAATACCATAAAAACAAATTTAATAATTTTGGTCTGTTTGTATGTGCTGAGTGATCTCTAGAACGCTGGACCGATTTAAATAAAACTTTCACCGGTACATTTTCAACTTTACGACGCTTTACTTAGGCTACTTTAGTTTTATATTTAGGGTTCATCAGTAAAAAATACATACCCTAAAAATGTTACCTACTTAAATAAACGTTTTGTAACGAAGCCGCAAGGTAACAGCTGGTTCCTAAATTAAATATCACAAAAAATATCTCTATTTGATAAAGAAGTCACATAAAAACATTTCTCAAAATGTTTTCCAACTTTATAGTACGTAAGCTCTTAGACTATAAGTTGAAAACTTGAAAAGCAAGTTGTAGCCCAAAGAAATTTCTCCTCCATACTAGCAAAAGGGTTCAGAATTATTGGCTTATTACTATACGTTGGTAAATTCTTTGCCAAGTGTACGTAGAGAGATTTATCGGATCATTTGCTACTGAACTATTGTGTCGAATAACTTGAACAAATACGTTATGAAATATTATGATTTATTTGTATTTACGATAGTTTTTGTCGTCTGTGATTCGAAATCGATTCCAAACGACGCTGAGTTTCGGGAACTTTTTCGACAACAATATTAGAGCTCCTAAGCTAGGTTTGCTTTTAAATCGAATTATCAAATTCTCCGTGTGATGATGCAGTAAGAATATAAGGTGGCACTACCTCAATCCATCCCGTGGATGTCGTAACTGTAACTGTGGTCGTAAAATTCTGTGCCAGTCTGTCTGCCAGCATGGTATTTATTATTTATTTATTTATTTAAATTAAATTTCACGGCATGACAGAGCCGAGGCGCCAATGCGCCGTGAAACAATGGTTTATTGTACGCGCAGGTACAAACGTGTACTTAAAATAAAAGGAATCAATTCTAAATAAATAACCCACTTCTATGTACTACCTACATCACGACGCTACCTTTATAATTGAATAATCCTTGGTTATGGTTATGTATGGTATACAATGGTTGCAGTGCCTAATTACAGTTATCTCCTATGTCAAAATAAATGACGTCAAGAAAATGCAGCAGTAGAGTTTGTTGCGCCGCTTCTTCTCTACTAGCGCTTTGGAGGCGGTGGTAAAGTTTTCAAAACTTTGAAATGTTAATAAACTTAGATTAAGTAGTGTTAGATGACGTCAAAAAGATACAAAATTATTGTACTACTTTGAATAAATAAATGAATACTATGAATTCTATGAATAATACGTATATTTTCCTTTCACTAATTCAAGTTATATTCACAAATGATATTTAAGGCTACACTATAACTTTAATTAAGTAAATTTATTTTCATTTGTGAAGGACTGGTGATATACGTAGTTTTCGAAAACCTGTGCCACAGGTCATCAGACCGCGCTAAAAGTAGGACAAGATACCCTCCTTGTATTTATAAATGTGTGATGTCTTGTATATTTGAGGAATATTATTATAATATTATGTTTGTTTGTTACAGATGAGAGGGATACCACGGTGTATATCGCTTCTGGCGATCTTGGTGACCGTACTCGCTGAATCTACTCAAGGTAAATTATTATTTTATATATTAACCAGCGACCCTCCTCTGCTCAGTCCGGGCATCTACTACAGAATGCCATCTACTACAGAATTAAAACAACAATTAAGTAGTGTGTCAACATTTAAGTGTTTAACCCTTAAATTGTCACATACTGATCCTTTAGATTTATTTACATTTAAGTTTACGTTTTGGGTCGTAATAGGGATAGAAAAGAAAAGATTGGACCCCATTGACTGGGGCCTCTTCAGTCGATGATATGGTTGATATTTTTAATTCATCCATAATACAACTCTATGACAAACATGCTCCAGTCAAAGATATCAAAATTAGGCGTCTACCGGCGCATTGGATAACTGAAGAGGTTAAAATAGCCATGAGGAGAAGAGACCGGGCTTTCAAAGAATTCTGTAGGGATCGCTGTGATGCTAAGTGGTTCGTTTTTAAGGCTGCAAGAAATAGGTGTAATCAGATGGTACGCAACGCTAAACGCCGATTTATTCATAAAAATGTAACTTCGTGTCCTTCTGCTAGTATTTGGAAATTCTTGCAATCTTTTGGGATTGGGAAGTCACAACAGGTGCCATTCCCACCAAATATTAAAGTGGACGATGTCAACAGATACTTTGCTAATGTTGTTATCCCAAGTGCAACCACGGTTAAGGATACTGTTGACCTCGTCCGCGACTTGCCTTGCCCTAATATAGACCCCTTTGCTTTTTCTCCACTGGTCTCAGGTGAAGTCAAAAAAACTATTTTGTCTATAAAATCGAAAGCCTTAGGTTCTGATGGCATCAGCCGTCATATGATCATCATCATCTTAGACGAAATACTTCCAGCTATTCTTCATATCTTCAATCAATCTCTTCGTCTTGGTCAGTTTCCATCTTTGTGGCGTAAAGCCTATGTTCGTCCGCTCCCAAAGATCTCTAGTCCTTCACTTTTTTCACACTTTCGTCCGATCAGCATTCTTCCTTTCTTGTCGAAGGCTCTTGAAGCAGAAGCATACAAACAACTGTCTTTCTTTGTACATAAAAATAATATTCTCTCTCCTCTTCAGTCTGGGTTTAGACCTGGACACAGCACAGTATCAGCACTTCTTAAAGTAACCAGCGATGTGAGAACGGGAATGGAGGAGGCCAGGGTTACTGTGCTGGTCCTAATAGACTTCTCAAATGCCTTCAACACCGTAAGTCATGACATCCTTATTGCTATTCTCTCTCATCTTAAGACTTCACCTGTAGCATTGGATTGGTTCTCATCTTATCTTCGAGGTCGTCAGCAGTCAATTAGGATTGATGAAATCACCTCGTCATGGTGTAGTTTGTATGCTGGCGTACCTCAAGGCGGTATATTATCTCCCTTATTGTTTTCATTACTTATTAACTTCCTAACTAAAGAACTTTCTTGTGATTATCATCTTTATGCCGATGACGTGCAGCTTTATAGTCAAGCAAAAGTAGAAAACCTTTCTAGGGCTATAGACTCTATTAATAGAGACTTAACGGCAATTCAGGAATGGTGTTTAAAATTTGGTCTTTCTGTAAACACTGACAAATGTCAGGCAATAGTAATAGGGAGCCCACGGATGGTAGGTAAAATTAATTTAAATTCTACATTGCCTATTATCTTTAATGGATGTATCATTCCCTACAGTAATCATGTTAAAGATTTAGGGATATATCTCGACTCCACCCTGAACTGGCAAAATCAAGTTAAATACGTTAGTCAGAAGGTAACAGGTTCTTTACGTTCCCTTTATCGTCTCAGGAACTTTCTACCACATAGTACCAAAGCAATGCTTGCGCAATCCTTAATTTTCCCAATCATCGACTATGGTGATGTGTGCTACCTCGACCTGAATGCAGATCTGCTCAATAAATTGGATCGACTTCTAAACAACTGCATTCGATTCGTCTTCAATCTTCGTAAGTTCGACCACGTCTCATCTTATCGTTTAGAATTAAAGTGGCTGCCCATACGCCAACGACGACACCTTCGGACGCTGACAACCCTATTTTCTGTTCTTACTTCTCCTAATGCTCCTTCTTATCTTACACCTCATTTTCAGTACCTTTGTTCGAGTCACAATAGAAACCTTCGCTCGACAAATAATCTTCTCCTTCTTTGTCCTCTCCATAGCTCTGCTTCAGTTCACTCTTCCTTTATGATTCAATCTATTCTCTTGTGGAATGCCCTCCCTCTTGAAATCAGGATGTCCACTAATCAACTTACATTTAAAACAAGAGTTCGCCAATTATGCATTAATTATTAGCGGAATAACTTCCTTCTTCCTTCATTATTTATATATTTTGTCTTGTATAAATATATATAAATATGTATTCTTTTATGTATAGTGTGTATTTTAGTATTAATTCAAAGTTAATGTTAAATCATTTGATTTTAATTTGCTGCACCTACCATTTCAATTTCTCTGCATCACCCAAAGGTTGGCTGGTAGACAATGCCTTAAGGCATTAAGCCCGCCTTTGTACAACATTGTGCAAAAAGTTTAAAATAAAAAAAAAAAAAAAAATAAAAGAAGAATTTTTCATTTTTTTTGAAAAAATATGTATTTATATATATTTTTTCGTATGTCACTTAAAACGGACATTGCCCATTTCCTGCTTCTGAGTGGTAACCTCATATATGTCACATTAAACGTACATTGCCAGAACAAAGCAAAGAATTATTTTCTAAAAAAACTAAAAGCACACTTCTGAATCAACGTTACTTGATATAAAATAAACACGAAATAACAATGAGGTCAATTTTCAGTTAAGAAATGTATAAAATCATACATCCAATGTTAGAAACAAAACATAAAACCAACTTTTGACCGTTTTGGTAAAACATAAAACCAACTTCTAACCGTTTTGGTAAATAAATAATTAAAATAAATTTATTTTTATTATATTCGATCGAGACATGGGCAGTGTTTCAGTCTCTTCAACGGTACCGGTATATAGAAGTGCTGTGGTGCTTATACGAAAACTTCAGGGTAAATCAACAAGCCCTATCCAGTTGCAGCGACGAGTAAGACAGAGTGATGTCATATCCCCAAAACTGTTTACCGCTGCACTGACGGACTCGGCATCAACATAAATAGCGAGAATATTACGCACCTTCGATTTGCCGACGATATCGTGGTCATAGCTGAGACCATGGAGAACCTCAACACAATGCTCGATGGCCTCAGTAGTCTCTCAACAAGCGGGTCTTAAAATGAACTTGGACAAGACCAAGATCATGGCAAATGTCCATGTTGCACCTACTGCAATCACGATTGGAGGCTCTACACTCGAAGTTGTCGACAAATATATTTAACTGCAAGGTAAATCCAATTTTGAGAAGGAGATCATTCATCGAATCTGGGCATCGTTTGAGAAGCTAAAACGTATCTTCTCGTCTACATTGCCTCAGTATCTGAAGACAAAGCTCTTCGACCAGTGCGTGTTGCCAGTGATGCCGGAACAGAAACGTGGTCGCTAACTATGGGCCTTCTCGGAAGGCTTACGGTCACTCAAAGGGTAATGCAGAGAGCCATGTTGGGAGTTTTTCTGCGTGATCGAATCAGAAATGAGGAAATCAGCAGGAGAACCAAAGTGACCGACATAGTGCTCCGGATTTCGCGGTTAATGTGGCGGTGGTTTTTTTTAAATAAATAGAGTGATTTAAGAGGATGGTTTATATGTATAACACATGTATAATATAGTAGAGAAACCCGTATAAATTTAGGGTTTTCTAATGTAATCGTCTATTGAAGCTGTATTTAAACGTGGTTTAAGGACATTCTGTAGTGAATTGCACAAATAATAGACCTGCGTGGGATTCGAACCCACGGCACCGCAGTAGCTTGCGCTACCTCCACGCCATCGAGGTCCTTTAACAGAAAAACATATTAAGGTCTAATTGGCAAGGTCCGTTGCATGGGACAAACAAAAAACACACTAGTTCATAGAGCAAATTGGCAAGGTCCGTTTTAAATGACATACTTTTAATTGACGAAATTAGAAATGAAAACTAGTAATATTGTTGAAATAAATTATGTCATCTAATACGTTATACTGTATTTCAATTATATACAACAAAAAAATGCACAATTTATAGGAAAAAATCACCTTTTCAAAAACTTTTATCTGAAGTGTAACGCCACCTGCCTGTTGCACTTTTTCAAATCGGTGAAATAAATGAACATTTAGCTTTTTTGCACGCACTAAATGCGTGAGTGCAGAAGATTAGTCTACAAAACAAAATATGACTCGCGCGCGAGGTGGGATCACGTAATACTATCATCTTTAAGCGTTTAAACACTGTGTCCTTTAAAACGGACCAAATCAATTTAAGGGGTGGATTAAGCAGACACAGCGATGCAACCGCCATCCTTTTGCTACATATTTTTTTAAGAAAGAAAGGAGTTTACATCTGTAATAAAAGTTTAAAATTATTATTTTATTGAATAAAATTATTCTGTGCCTAACCCGTGGGATAAGGGTATGGGGAAAAAGGCGTGAGTTTGATTATGTATGTTGATACTCGTATCTTATTCGGTGGCATCCTTTGGGAAGGACAATATGCAACACCGACAGACGTGTATGTCAATAAGTCAAACAAGATTTGTCAGGATCGTAGTGTATGAAATTCTATACCTATCCGTGGTAACAAGGCATACATTCATGATATACAAGCACACATCAGTCACTGAGACACAAGGTGTTAAGCATCATTCCCCAGCAATATCTCCAACTACTGTAGCTATCCATTTAAATAGTGTTACTGTACCACAAACTGACACCCTTTTGCTGAAGAGGTTTAAAGGAAGAAGGGGGTTTTCTTCCATACACAAGAGTTTGTTACGCCACTTCTCCTCTACTAGCGCTTTGGAAGCGGTGGTAAAGTTTTCTTAACTTTAATATGTATTTAAACTTATAAGTAGTATTCATTGACGTCAATAAGTTATAACGAAGATTGTACAATATTGACGACCTCGGTGGCGTGACGGTAGCGCAAGCGGCTGCTGTGCAAGAGGTTGTGGGTTCGATCCCCACGCAGGACAATAATTTGTGAGATCCACAAATTATTGTCCTGGTCTGGGTGTTCTTTGTGTCCGTTAATTGATGTTTGTAAAAGGTCCCCATGATCCCTAGTGCAGGAGACGTCTTTTTAAAAAACAAATAAAAACAATATTGAATAAAATATTTTGACTTTAACTTTGACATGAACACATACATGAATCATACAACAGAATACTGGAACTTTCAATGTTCAGTTATAAAACATAATTTCATACGTAAAATAATATTAAACGAAATATAAATTAAAAGCCTCAATGGAAACACATCACTAATGCTCACCTAGTCGAATATTCCTGTTCAAAAATCACACGAATCAAAACTATGAGCGTAAATAATTTTGTTAGACAAACTGTATATAAACTTATTAAAAGTTCTTTGATCACATCAAAAGATTAAACGTGTTTCATATTAGTTTTATTAAATAGATTTGATTCTGTGAACCGTTTGTTAATTAGTAATTTTCATGATAAACGAATTGAAGAATCCCATTTTAACCACTTAATACATAGTTACTACATAATAAATGTCATAACTGAGTAGTCATCATAACAGCCCATTAATGTCCCACTGCAGGGACGGGCCTCCTCCCGTGACGGAGAGATACTTGACCTACTAATACTACGCTGGCCAGGCGGATTGGTATAGGATTTAATTTCAAGTTTTCCTTCGTTTTTTTTCGTAAAAATAATATTCACGGATAGTCCTTTAGTCGGTTTTTACGACACCAATGGGATGAGATAGGGTGGTGACATCTATCTTAGTTATTGGGGGTTGGTTTCCGCACTTAGTCCCTGAGGTGGACCATTGTAGGGTGGTGACATATTGTATTCTTACTCCGTCACCACACGGATGAGTAGTAAATAGCGACAACGAATAGCCTATAAAGGTTCTGGAATGCTGGACTCCCACAAGGTGGACCGACGACCTTGTAAAGGTCGGGCGCCTGATGCCGATTGCACAAGAGAAAGATGTGTGTTTGAAGAGACGTAGACGTCTTCTAGCTGAAATTATGATAGCCACTTCAAGGACGGACATGTTTCAGTAATGGAGAAAAACTTAATAAATAAATATTCCTCACACTTTCACACAACGCCGTCTAGTCCCAAACTAAGCAGAGCTTTAATTGTCTGATACTTTGCTGCCCAGACGGGTTAATATAAATAAAAGTAAAAATCTTTCAAAATCGATTTTTGAATGGTGGCTATGTGGCAACAGAAGTACGAAAATACACACGAAATGAATACCAGATTCTCTTTTTTTGGAGTCGGTTAATAATTCAAAAGCAAGCCAAAACTCGACGTTGACTGCCACTAACCAGGACGAAAAAAACCTCGCATGTACAGTCAACAACAAAATTCATTGTTTTATTTAATTATACCTACGCAGGACATTTATTTCTGTGATTCATTATTAATTGTATTGAATTTGGTGTGTGGGGGACAGCGTCACTGAGCTCTACTGACGGATATGTCATACACTTCTCATCAAAAAAATCGAAACAGTTGCAAGTTTGTGTTTTATAAGGATTATCTGAAAAATGTGTATATTTAGGAATATGTGTTATATATCATTTAATAGGGAATTTAATAAGGTTTTCAAATAATGATGTTAATGTTCTAAATTCAAAGAAATTTTCATAGATTTCGTATTTTGTTTAACAAGTCGTTTTTATCCTGTACGTAGTTGGACGGAAATTGATAAAATTACGTACGTAAATGAAAAAAAAAGCTAGAAAACGTTTATTTGATAACCCGTATCGCACACCCAGAGTTTTTGCTCCTCTTATTACTGCGTCCATGCGATGTTTACCCGCAAAAACCGCCAAGTGGTGGCATTGCTAAATTCTGGACTTAGTCAGGTTATTACGGCTGAAAGATTGCATCTTAGCGTCTCGTCTTTTCATAGAATCTGAAAACGCTATCAAGAGACTGGTTTATTCACGCGCCGGTAGAGATCTGGCAGAAAACAGGTAACTTCTGACCGAGTAGATGGATTTATAGTAACACCTTTCTTACAAAGTCTATGCCTTAATGTCTTTCAACCGCAGCAGCAGCTTCATGATGAACCTATGGTGGCTGTAAGTGACTCTACAATTAGAAGAAGGTTGAAGAAACGTGGACTTGTACCGTACAAGCCAGCAAATAGGGAGGAATTACCTGCAGATCATCGAAAAGCGCGCCTTAACTTTTTACGTAATTACCTAAATTGGTCATACATCTAGTGAAACAAGTTCCTCCTTTCTGATGAGTGCAAAATTTTATTGTATGGTAACGATGGAAGGACTAAGGTCTACAGAAGTGATGGAGAACGCTTTGCACCATGCAGGATTAAAAGAAAAGGCCATCCATGGTGGCGGTTCATGGACTGTTTGAGGAGAAATTAGTGGCAACGACAAGACAGTGTTTGTCTTTATGTTTGGGTCCCGTCTGCCCTTTTTTAACAGTCATAGGTACATCGAACAGTATCTTAAACCTCTTGTGATGCCCTGTGCACATTTATTTGACCCCGGTTTGACATTTATGTACGAGGATGCTATGGCAAACAGCGCGAGCGTCGTATGAGATTATGTTACTGAAGTCGATGTTTCTATTATTGATTGGCCAGCAAGAAGCCCGGACATGAATCCGATTAAACATCTATAGGATGAATAAAAAAGACTAATTAGTGTAAAAGATCATGCCTCAAAAACACTTAGCCATCTTTAAAATGCAATCCAACAGGAATGGAATAGAGCGCCACTATTTTTGATTGTGACTCTCATCCGATCGATGAAAAAGCGTACAGAAGCATTAATGAGAGGTCGGGAATGGTATCCGAGTTATTCAATAAAAGTTTCCTAGCTTTTTTTTCATTTACGTGCCTAATTTTATCAATTTCCGTCAAACTACGTACAGGATAAAAACGACTTGTTAAACAAAATACGAAAGCTATGAAAATTTAATTTGAATTTAGAACATTAACATCATTATTTGAAAACCTCATTAAATTTCCTATTAAATGATATATAACACATATTCCTAAATATACACATTTTTCAGATAATCCTTATAAAACACAAACTTGCAACTGTTTCGATTTTTTTGATGAGAAGTGTATTTAAATTGAAACAAGTATAGGAAAGAGATTCTTCTGTCTTTGTTTTCATGTTCCTATTTTTTGAGTTCTTTGGAAGGCATGCTTCGGGCCGACTTCGACAATTTTCAAAGATTTGTGTTCGGGATAGGAACACTACCAAACATTATTATTATCATTTATTCACGTTTATAAATAAAAACATTTTAAAAATAAATTAGATCCACCAGCGGATTTTAAAAATAAATAAAAACATTTTAAAAATAAAGCAGATCGGGGACAAGAACAAGCAGGTTAGAACTCCAGAGACATTAACTTTCTCTCTATAAATGAACCATATCAAGATGTATACTAGCTTTAGTATTTTTGTATAGATTAATTATATCTCTCTTGAAAAATTTTGTTAAATTTTAATTAAATTAACAAGTTTTAAAAAATCCAGCTAAGTTCTTTGCTGACTGTACCTATTCATTGGACAAAAAACAAATCGAAAATTTTCAAGTACTTTTGTATGTCCGGGAGCGACAATAAGTACATCTCGAAATTAATAGCTTTTCCCGATCACAATTTTAATCATTCGTTTTGTTGAAGGTAGTATACGAATACTACTGAGCTTAACGTCATAACGCTTGAAGAGGTTTTTACCTTTTCAATTATGTTCCTATTGCATTTATCTTTTCTAGTAGATTTTATTTTAAAGCAGCTGCTTTATTTCGGCTGAGGTACACAAGTTACAACAATATTTCAATCATAACAGCCCATTAATGTCCCACTGCAGGACGGGCCTCCTCCCACGACGGAAAGATACTTGGCCTACCAATACCATGCTGGCCAGACGGATCGGTATAGGGTTTAATTTCAAGTTTTCCTTCTTTTTACTTCGTAAAGATAATATTTACGGTTAGCCCATTAGTCGGTTTTACGACACGCATGGGATGAGATGGGGTGGTGACATATTGTATTCCTACTCCGTCATCACACGAACCTCCCCTTAGGTATTGCAAACTACAGGCTTGTCACTGTGTTTTACAGCGGGAGAATATGCGTGTTCAGTATGGCAAAGATCCGCCCACGCGAAAGAATTGGATGTCGCGCTTAACGAAGCCTGCAGAACCATCACCGGCTGCCTCAAACCGACTCCACTTAACTTCTTGTACCCCGCCGCTGGTATTGCCCCTCCCTCGGTCCGTAGGGATGTTACTACTGCCATGGAGAAACACAAGCAGGAGGTGGACGAACGACATCCACTGTTTGCAGCTAACCCAGCCCACCAACGCCTTAAAAGCCGAAATAGTTTTCTCAAAACAACAAAGGCGCTCTCCAGCTGCCCGGAAAAAGCTAGGTTTGAACTGTGGGTTGAGAAATTCCAGCCTCCTGCTGTGTACATCAAACCAACGGAAGCACTTCCTGCAGGACAAAACCTCCCACGATCTACCTGCACATCACTCAATCGCCTACGTACCCAAGTGGGCCGTTGTAAGCTCAATTTAAGTAAATGGGGCTACATTGAGGATTCAGCAACTCAGTGCGAGTGTGGCTTCGACCCTCAGACAATGTCGCACCTCTTAAAATGCCCTCGATGTCCCGCTACATGCAGCCCTCAAGACCTATGGGCTGCTACAGACAATGCAGTTGCTGTGGCCGTATTCTGGGCTGGCACTGTCTGAGTTTTTGCCAATCGACACGAAGAAGAAGATCACACGAACAATATGTTTGCTATCCACAAATTACTGACCTAAGTCTGGATGTCTATTGTGTCTGTAAAATGTATGTTTGACATTGCAACTCAGAGCATAATGATGTAAGATGAGGGAGTTATCTTAAAAAAAGGAATAATAATGATATTACATACTCTTTGGATCAATTTGATAGGCATAAGCCAAATACTGTATATAACCCTTGACAATGATTTCCCTGCAACCTTTAAAATATATTTAGATTCAAGGAAAGCCTAATTAAATTCGTTACAACAATACATTTTAAACAAAAGGTAAGGCAGGGCTATTAAATAGGTAGCCAATTAGTACCTTTGTTGTTGTTACAAAATGACTAAACTAAAGTTATATGGCGGCAACATTTTGTGTCCGCGTACAATTAAGTCATTAAAATGTCTTTTGGACGTTTGTAATTGATTTCTTGTTCTTAGCAGACCTATTGACCTACTGCTAGGATGATTTTCTATCAATAAAGAAGTGAAAATTGACAGTCTGGAATATGATGACGCAGTATAATGTAGGGTGTTTTGCTTTTTGTAAAGACAATCCTCCTACTAAGGCCTTGTAACGTAGAACTTTTTCAAACACTTATTTGACGAAGAAAAAAACATACATGCTCTGGACCCGGTCTACGATTAGTTCCTAATTCTTAATTTTCCACGTGTGTAATTTTTACAAATTATTTTATGCACGAATTCTTCTTTATAAACATTCTTAATTTTACCTAGGTATTCTTAATTTTACGAGTGAATCATTTTCACAATTATAGAAAGAACGAATTCACAATACATTGTAGACTGCACAAGCATTGTAAGATTCTTCTCTACACAAGCTTCAAACCGAGACTTGCATAAGAACCGCAGATAGCACTATAGATCTAGCTTATAATTATGCCGTAGGACTTTTACCTAGCCGAATTTGATAAGGTTCTAATAACGCTGGTTTTCTCATTCACGACAAAAGCAACTGAAGCATCATGAACATCCCATCCCCAAATCCGTCTTTTATATTCGTAAATTTCATTGTAATTTACCATCATTGTCACTACAAAGGCGCTAAGCCTACAGAATGCACTCAAAGTAGAATCAAACTCAATATATCCTAGCTCAACGTCGAACTACAAACATGAAATTCATCCAGCAGAGGGCGTGTTTGTCACTAGATAAAGGCTTAACGTTAAAGTTGTTGACTACGTAGAACAAAGCACTTTTGTTTACTTAATAACTGGGAGTAAATTAAATGTAAGGACATTATGAGATAGAATTAACTTTGCTTCTAAATGAACACGTGTTTGGGTGCCATCTTGTTTTACACTTTTTGAAATTGCCGCGTAATTGTAACAGTTATATTTAAATTTAGAATTGCGTGAAGAAGATTTTAAATTTACATTTTTATTTTTGAATAGTCATAGTTATTGCATTAGACTATCTCTGGAAATGAAAAGGCTTGGTCCAACGAAATGCGTGGTCATTCCCGATAAGTGGGACAAAGACCACAGTGACTATAAAACCTTCCATGTGTACGGTTTTATCACCGTACATTTTCTGCTGATTCGGTGACATCATTTCACCCTCTACTCACACATAGACATAAGCAGTTACTAACCAAATAATTGTGTATAAATAAGATTACATTAACCATTTTAATTGTAGACCATTTATAGCCGTGGTTCTATCCACGTTACTTAATAAACTTTACTCAAGTTTGTGACGTGTTTCTACATAACATCACCCCAGATGTACGGTTCCTTACAAGTCCGTACATGTTGTGCAATCTTATAAGATTTATAAGAAGAAAAGAACAGCTGATCATGACTGTTATGGCAGTCTATTAATGTCAAAATGTTTGCAATCTTTCCTTTACTCCGGTTGACGGATAGAGTGGTGACCCCATATATTCATACTCCTTCACCACACGAAGACAACGAGAAAGATCAAAAAGTTCATTACAAAGAGTCGTCATATGAGACAAGTGATACTAATATGTATTATAACGATACAATAAAAAAAGAACCTTATTTCAAACGTATTAAGGTATTATTTCCTATATTTGTATAGGACACAATGAAATATCGTTGAATGAAGCGCAAAGGAAGCCATTAATTGCAAGGGAGTACACTCGTTTAGTTAGTATTACGTGTGATTAAATAATATTATTGTATTGTTATCTTAATGTCTTGTTATATCTTCTTTGCAAAGCTTTAGTTTCTTGACTATTAATTATAAGTATTGTTATACGAAACAAAGAAATTTTTATTAGTCAATACAATATTGTACTGTTCTTTTATTGTCATAAGCATAACATATTGTCATGAATGCCCTTTTACATAGTCTCCTCCGTTGGCAGATAGAACCTTGGTATATCCTTGTGGTGACAGAGTAAGTGTGCATGGTGTCACCACCCTACCTTATTCAGGGTGTCATTAACAAAAATAAAACTTAGGTACCATACTCTATACCAATCTATCTGGCTGTAAGTTTAGGTCCCTTTAGAACTACAGGAGGCCCTTGAATTTACCACCATTAGTGTAGTGCTAGTTCTATATTTGATAAACCAAGTTGTCACTCGACTGCGTCAACGTGCCATGTACTATGGCGGCAAATGCGGCGGCTGAAATAATCCCGCCCTTGCATGTATTTAATGTGACTTTTGGCTAAAGATTTGCCCAAAAATTATGTTAATTCTCCCGTTAATTGGGAGCTTTCAGGTTTAAAACTTCTTATACGAGTAGTCCAGCAAGTTAATCTGATGATTTAAAAATCTGTCGTCTTGCAAATCTGACGAGTTAAAAATCTATTGAGTTGGAAAACACCCCAATTTTCTTAAGAAGATGATTTTGATTCCGAGTACACAATAATTGCAGATCCAGTTATATCAAAATATTTACTTTCAAACTATTCTTAGGAACTCTATATGCTATGAAATAACAAAGCGTAAATGAGAAAAAGTATCCTTAAACGCAAGTAAAACCACGAGTACCTATATCTGGTCTTCTTAAACATAAAACTGTAGTATATCACATACAAAACATACTAGAAGAGTATTTAATTATCAGGAACAGTGAGTGCAGCACAATCAGTGCTTATACAATGTACAAATAACTACAGAAGTCAAATTACATACAACATTTTGTTGAGCAACTGATATACATTTTTCACACACTTAATATCGCTTCAGCTAGAACCAGTACGCGCGAATTTTATGATATTTTTTGAATTAATGTCGAGTATGAGAAAATGAGGTTTTTTTCCTCCAGAATGTAATAGGTAGGTCTGTTAAACATATTTTGAAAACCATGACGAAATTAACGTCATCACTCAGAAATATTATGTAGGTACATGAGGTATTTGCTAGCAAAAATCGTGCATCTTCTGTATAAACTTTATATTGTACATTTGCTTATTTAATTGATAAATTTGTAATGTTATATCTTTGTAAATGATTAATGATTTATTTATCTGGTAAAATACTGAATAAAGTAGTAGAAGTCATCTGGTAAAAGGTAAAAAATAAAAATAAAACATGTGTTTGACTTCTGCACTTACCTGTTTTATGGTACGTACTCGTCAACAGAAGCTCGTTACTAGTTTGTTAATTAATCTGTTTTGATGATACGCTGCTGTTTATTTATTTGTATAACTGACGTTTTTTTTTAAGCCCTCCATGTTTGTTTTATACATGTGATGAAAGGACTAAAAATACACTACGAGAATCAATCCGATTTCGGGTCAAGAAACTATTAAAGGAAACTATTAAGTTAACTAAAGTATATTGTGAATACCTCACTAACTATAATTCTGTTGTGAATACTGCCACACACAATCCCTAGAAGATTAAGTGGTTTGTATTTGTTTTTTTGGTAATAAATAATAAAAAAAACTGCTTCAACTGTACGCTCTTTCTTCTTTTTATGGCGCAAGAGTCCAGCGCTAAAAACACACTTCAGCTCTTATGCACGCATATTAAACAGGCAGATTATTATATACTTTTTGCTTAAAACCCATACATATAATATGTGTAAAAAGATAAGCAGAAATTTTCAAAAATTGTTATTTAATTTGATTTGTACAATGTACAAATCTCCGAACCACCAAGTTACATCCTAAAAGTCAACAACCTGCGTCCCTTAATATCTAAATTACTTACCCCTTAAGTTACCAGGTTATCAATGACCCAATGACCCAAGTACTTTAACTTTGTTACCTTTTACAAAAGCTTATACAGAGCGAGAATTGAATTGGGTTTTGGGTTTTTTGAAACAGAATTTGGAACATCTGAATAGTTTATGTAGCTTTTCAAACTCTTTCTAAGTATTTAAACATGATAACTTTGCATTTTGTATCACTGTACTTTAGGGTCACTGAATAAGAGTCAAGTAAATTGCAAGAAACATCTTTAAGGTGTCCACCAAACAGGCTTAGCAATACCATATCATCATCTTAGGATGCCCTCGCAAATCGTTTCGCTCCTCCACGGATCATTTTCAGGAGTTGTAAGCTCGTTGAATGTTAAGCAACAAAAATATCCAAAGAAAAAAGCGGGTAAATCAATCATCATAATCATAACAGCCTATTAATGTCCCACTGCAGGTACGGGCCTCCTCCCGTGACGCAGGGATACTTGACCTACTAATACCACGCTGGCCAGACGGATTGGTATAGGGTTTAATTTCAAGTTTTCCTTCTTTTTATTACGTAAAGATAATCTTATTTTTTTTTTTTTTTTTTAAACACTGACAAATACATAAATCACAATAAATGGGGTAAATAAATAAAGAACTATAAATAAATCACTATTTAATTACAGTAGTAAAAGAATAGAGCGTTATCTACGTAATTATCTATAAGAACAGACTACGAGTACAGTATCCATTGAGTTTTGTCGCATTCACTCCAAGTGAAACTGATCCTTTGATCTCGTATACAACGGGTGCTATCACCCTTAATTAATTCGTCTTCAGATGGCTCCATTGATAAACTATTATCAATACGATTCAACTAGCGTCAGACGAAATTATTTAAGTCTGGAATTTGGCATCGTGAGTTAGGATTAGACTGACATTTTGAAATATAAAATAAATTAAAATAGTAATACAAATCATTTCTTAGAAGTTATAGAGTCATTACCAATCAAGGAGAGTTCAAAAATATAATTTCTACTCTAACAAAACATGAAAAAGTAGACATACAACAATATGGTATTCTTTTACCTTTTAATGTCATTTTATCACCCAATCCTATAATTAAGAAAAAACGCCATCACTTACGCTGTGTCCTACGTGGGCGACGAATGCGACGCGACACTACAACCTAAATGATTACGTCGCGTCTCGTCGCAGACTGCCGATTTGATCGCGTCGCGTTGTTTGCCTACGTTACTATGTTTCGCGACGACTACAAACATCAATTTAACTAACACAAAAACACCTAACCTGTAATAAAAACTTATGAATCCAAACATTTGAATGCCCTATACAAACACGGTACCCACGTAACGCAACCGGCACACCACAAACTTAAACTAACCTTAACCTTGAACCACAAAGTTATACAACATAGTAATACTAAACATTTATTAACAAACCCTTTGACATAATGTTATTCTCCCTTTATTAAAGATACGACTCCCTAAAGATACCGCTACCTCAAGATGGCCGTCGTTATGCAAATGATAAAACCTCCTTGTGTCAAACAAGGCTCTAGAAAGCCATGATACCTTAAATAGACAACGCTTAAATTACCTATCGGCATGTTTAAGTTTGCAAACTGCTGTTTAATATAAATATTGTCTGTTATACATTTAGTTAATGTATAATTTAAAATATCGATAGAAGTGATCTAAAATTCTAGATTTAAAACAATATGTAGAGAAAATTTTCCGTGTGGTGACGGAGTAAGAACCACCCCATCTCATCGCATCTAAAAACCGACTAAGGGACTTTCCGTGAACCTTTACGATATAAAAAGAAGGGAAACTTGAAATAAAACCCTATACCAATCTGTCTGGCCAGCGTGGTATTAGTAGGCCAAGTATCCCTGCGTCAAGTGAGGAGGCCCGTCCCAGCAGTGGGACATTAATGGGATTTTATGATGATATAGAGAAAATATAAATATTTTACACACAAAAACTGAAAACTGCTTTCTTCATCATTCCGTGTTTAAGAATGTCTTACTATAGGGTAGAGAAAGAATCCGTTAGTAATGGAAGAAAGAGCAACAAAATAATGCACATAGTTTTGTAATTGGAAATTTTTCACCCTGTGATTAAATGTGTATAGCACTGTAATTTCAATAGGTACTGTACCAAAATAAAGCAAAATTTGCACACTACCTGGTGCGTGATTGAAACTGGACAGGGTATCAACCAAGACAACCACATTACTGCTTAAAGCACGCACTATACAAAACGCGTCTAAAACTCGCTTATACATATATTATAACAGCCCATTATTGTCCCACTGCAGGGACGGGCCTCCTCCCGTGACGGAAGGATACTTGGCCTACTAATACGCTGGCAAGACGGATTAGTATAGGGTTTAATTTCAGGTTTCCCTTCTTTTTATTTCGTAAATATATAATTCACGGATAGTACCTTAGTCGGTTTTTACGACACTTATTCTTACTCCGTCACCACACGGAGAATCTGACACCAATAACGTTTAAACAATGCCACGCGAATCTGACCATTGAAACATACTTTATTGCTGCAGTTTAAGTCCTTATGTATTACTATACCTTAACCCATTGCCATAGAAAAAAACCATTGATCTTGAACCACGAAAGAAATTGATTAAAAAATAATTTCTTTTCAAAAGATTCTACCAATAAAGTGACGATAAAATCTTACAAGACCCTTTAAATTGAGCAAAGGGTATTGTAAATCTGTTTAACAATAGTAGAAATGGTAGAAAAATGATCATCCCCTTGCTTTTAAGAAGACAAATGAGTGGTTGTAAGGGGAAGGGGTTTTAGCAAATGAAATCGAGTCACAATACATCATTCCAACTGTCGATATCTGACCTCTTTCGGTTTGGGGGGAAGTCGACAAATAAAGTTAATGGACCTACGATTCTTTTGATACACACAGACATACAAAACTAGTAATAAATTGTTCTAATAAAATTGCTTTCGTTTAATTATTTTAATTTACAATGTGCAAAAGAATATAATATGTCACAACCCCATCTTATCCCATGGGTGTCGTAAAAACCGACTAAGGGACTAACCGTGAATATTATCTTTACGAAATAAAAAGAAGGAAAACTTGAAATTAAACCCTATACCAATCCGTCTGGCCAGCGTAGTATTAGTAGGCCAAGTATTCCTCCGTCATGGGAGGAGGCCCGTCCCTGCAGTGGGACATTAATGAGCTGTTATGATGATGACAATGTGTATTCACACTGTAAAACTCATTAGTTAACTGAAATAAATTAAAACTAAAGTATACACTTAATATTTTAGTTTTCATTTCTTTTTTATTCATAATCTATTTGATTTTCTAGAAAATAAATCTGGACAAACGAATGGGTACAGATTTTGAACATTTTATAATAACTAGAAATAATTTACAATAATAATAACAAGTTTTAGAGACAATTTACTGAGTTATTTTAATCTCAGTGTGTAAATTTTCTAAACTATTTCCAGTATTGTTTTTAGTACATCAAAATCAGATGATTTTCAGTACACTCTTTATAAAAAGCAACTTTATTCATCATATAAATAAATATTAAAATTACTTAAAACAAATTATTTTTCTATTAAAAACAAGGTCAAATACAAACTTAGAGTACCTATTAACTAGTACCCTTAAAATAAAGACATTTTTTTCACGCAAACAAAAAGTATTTATTTTTATATTGTAGGCTTGTCACGTACAAAAATGCTACTTAAAATTGAATGTTGGGAAACATTGGCGTAATTTTTGGCGCGTGCCCACGCGTGGCATTGTTTTAAACGTTATTGGTGTCCGTCGAATGTTTGCATACGTAATGTATTTATTTATAATTGTTTTTTATTTATTTTTTGTGTACGTGTTTGTTTTTACAATATTTTTAGCTGTACAATACAATACAAGGCTGTTAGAGTCCCCGTGACACAGTCATCATCATAACAGCCTATTTATGTCCTACTGCAGGGAAGGGGGCTCCTGCCGTAACAGCAAATCAAAATCTAATCAATAAAATCTAAACACTAGAAACCAATACATAAATAGTAGAAACACTTACTATGGCATTATATTTTAGTGTACAGAAATAAATGAATAAGTACAATCATTTAACAAAGAAATATTTCAATATATTCGTCCGTGTGTACACAACCATAGAACATAGCAAGCTCGGTAGTGGAGGAAATCTTTCATTAGTTATCAGTGAGAGCGAACACTCACAAATATCAAAGCTATAGAGATATGAGGCACTCTTTGTGTTGCTCCACTCTGCACTCTGTTCCCTGTTATCTTTGCAGACACAGAACTGTCTACGCACTACAATAGTTGTAACCACAAACAAGTACTTCTTGGATGTCTTTTTTTCTTGGCATAGAGATAAAGAGTTTCTGAACTGAACCTAGGCCCTGTAAAATATTTAATATCTTATATAGAACAGCATCTCTAAATAAAAATTTATTTCAGCGAAATAATCATCATACCAAGTTTAATTTTTTTACTTAGTAAGGGTAAAAACGATCAAAGAAATGAAAAATAATAATAAATAATTATTAATGCTATCTACAAATGACTGTTTTTCTAACCTTAAATAAACGGGGACAAAATGGCTACCTCTAGGCTTTAGCCTATAGGTCAGACGATTAAAAAATAACTCCAGCACTAGGGATTGTGTTCTGTTGCACGGACTTTTACAGACATAAAACTAACAAACACAAAAGACATCTAAATTCAGGACAATTATTTATCGATCACTTAAATACTTGCCTCAAATGAACCCGTTATCTTCTGGACCACTAGTCGTATAACGCAACAGCCATGCCACTAAAGCCAAGCATATTTGAACGTAAGCAATATTATGAAATATTATTATCCGTGTGGTGACGGAGTAAGAATACAATATGTCACCACCCCATCTCATCCCATGGGTGTCGTAAAAACCGACTAAGGGAATAACCGTAACTACTATCTTTACGAAATAAAAAGAAGGAAAACTTGAAATTAAACCCTATACTAATCCGTCTGGCCTGCGTGGTATTAGTAGGCCAAGTAACCCTCCGTCACGGGAGGAGGCCCGTCCCTGCAGTGGGACATTAATGGGCTGTTATGATGAATATTATAAAAATTCAAACACAACCTCTTTTTATGAAAGCCAAAAACTTTTCTGTATAAATTTTATCGTTCGCTCCGGTTATATATAAATCACTTTGCTTCCCACTGTAATATTCATGGTCTCGCAGTTGATGTAGTAGGGGTACTTAGGTATCCTCACTCGGCTTTTAAACTTAATAGTTCATCTAAGAATAATAGGGTCCTAAAGAGCTGTGGCTTTGTTCCTGTATTTTTTTTTTATATGAAAGTCTAGACGATAAAAACTTTTGTAATGTAAGACGAGTAAGGAATTCCATACTTGTTTATACCAAAAGCAACTAATAAGACACTTTATAAGGACTAAAAAGTCCTATGATACAATCTGCTGCACTATAGCCCCATAACTAACCTAACCTTACTAGTTAATTACTTCAAATATTGTTATTCAATAATGTAAACCTGTAAACAATTAGCCATGCTTTCGATTTTACACGCATAACACAATGTAGAATACTGAAAGTCGAATAAACGAAATTTTTCTAAAATTATGTGTAAACTCTCCGTGTGGTGACGGAGTAAGAATACAATACGTCACCACCCCATCTCATCCCATGGGTGTCGTAAAAACCGACTAAGGGAACTATCCGTGAATATTGTCTTTACGAAATAAAAAGAAGGAAAACTTGAAAATAAACCCTATACCAATCCGTCTGGCCAGCGTGGTAGTAGGCCAAGTATCCCTCCGTCATGGGAGGAGGCCCGTCCCTGCAGTGACTACTTACTATATAAGCGCCAATAACTACTATTCTTACAAACCAGCTTTGCTCCGTCTACATTCATACTTATCTTCATAAATGCCCGACGACGCGACGGTTTTGAGTGCTGCACACTTGTCCTTTCTAAAGGATGTCACTAATTATCTCCCTGTAAGTGTTTCTAAGGCGTCCCCTAACGACGTCACCTAAAATTGAATGAAATAAGTCAAACTTTACAAACATCAACGTAATGAATAGAACATTTAGGAAACGACTTAGGACAATAATTATAATCATCATTATATCAGCCCATCGACGTCTACTGCTGGACATAATTATAATAATATTTTAATAGTATAATTCTCCGTGTGGTGACGGAGTAAGAATACAATATGTCATCACCCCATCTCATCCCATCGGTGTCGTAAAAACCGACTAAGGGACTATCCGTGAATATTATCTTTACGAAATAAAAAGAAGGAAAACTTAAAATTAAACCCTATACCAATCCGTGGTATTAGTAGGCCAAGTATCCCTCCATCACAGGAGGAGGCCCGTCCCTGCAGTGGGACATTAATGGGCTGTTATGACGATATTATCGTACAAAAAAATAATTGTCATTGCCGCTGCGACCGGGACCAGACCGCCGCCAACGTAGTACCATAAAATAAAAATACTAGGGTTTCGCTATCCGTCTTCATACATTAAAAACTTCTTTTTGATGCACTAGTTACTGTTCAAAAATGGCGGCTCAGGGGCTTTATTAAAGCATTTAATGAAACCGGAGCTCACTCCATAATTCACATGCGGGGCTCACAGACTCGTGTAACTAATAGATTTGCGCACTGCAGTTTTACTTTAGTTCTTTAGATTTGTGACAAGTTTGACGTAAGTTAACTATAAGTTTAAAAAGTAAGCTTGATTTTAGAAAAGTAAAACTTTTATTGCATAAGTTTTTAAAGTTTCGTATTTGTCATGTAGCTCCAAGCCTACCTATACTACATTGGACAGACGGACAGTGGTACAGATTTCAACATAAAGTTTTCATCTTTAGCTTTCCTTTAGTTCGACTTTTACGACCACCATGGTCATCTCAAGAGGCCTATCACAGAAATATTTTGCTCTTGCTGAGGTAAATAAATGCAGCGTAGAGCTCGGGAGAATTGTACACACAGCAACACATCAAGTTAAACATTTTCATTTGAAACTGTGTCTTATTTCAAAGTATTAAGGTACATGAGTGTCTAGGTTGATTAATTGCTGTGTGTACGCACCCACACCTATTATTATATTGCGATACTTTAGACCACCACACCTTCGTAATAGTAAATTCATGTATAAAACCATTCGACTACCTTAGTGGCAATGAAACATGTCGTCCCATCTCTACGTTAATAACTCTACACTATTTCAAAGTTAATAAAGTGTGGAATGCGCTTCTCTGTGGAAGATTTACGTTTCCTGATTATGTTAAGCTGACGTTGTCATGAACAGGTACTAACACTTGACAATATAGTATTACGACATCCATGGCATAGCAATAGTATGTAATACTTGTCCTACCTACACCATGATGACAGGCGTCTGGTACATATTTCAACAGGAACTTTTCTATCTTTTGTTTTACTAAAGATAATATGCACGAAACATCCTTTAATTTAATTTTTGCGACCACCACGACCATCTTTAGAGGCCTGTCACTAAAATATTTTGCTCTTGATGAGGTAAATAAATTCAGAGTAAAGCGCGTGAGAATTGTACGCACCCGTACCTACCTTTATTGCGATACTTTAGACCTCATGAATGAATAGACATTTTCATATTTTAGACCTTCTAAACCTGAAAGCAGTACACCTTCTTAATAGTAATAGTAAATTCACGTATAACACAATTCGAGACATACTCGTACCTTAGTGGCAATGAAACATGTCGTCCCATCTCTACGTTAATAACTCTACACTATTTCAAAGTTAATAAAGTGTGGAATGCGCTTCTCTGTGGAAGATTTACGTTTCCTGATTATGTTAAGCTCCCATCGTCATGAACAGGTACTAACACTTGACAGTTTTATTAACATAGCTCACCGTTATGTTTAATGAAACTTATGTTGTACGAGATGGCTGGCTCTTTTAAATAAAGGCATATCTTGGTCTTGAGATTGAGATCAGTATTGCGGAAACTTGAAATAATTTATTTCAAATATTTATTTTATTGTGGCCGTCAAATTTGTGGTTTATTGCATAGCAGCGAAACATACGACCGTTTTGTCACCGCGGTAGTCTAAATATTTATGGCCTCCATTAAAAAATGCTAGTATTTTTTAAGTTAGCCTATTAAAGTATCGCAAATATTGTCTTAAGTAATCGGGTTTTATCTCAAAAACAGTAACTACGTTATTCATTTGTTATTAAACTAATCATAAATAAAAAAAAAAAACAATACTCTAGTTCGGCAGTTGCTTTTTTAATTAAAAAGCCTTATAGTGCATGATGTTAGTTTTACCATTACTTCTTAATAGAATTTAATTTAATAATTTCCTTAATGTTATCTTTGACAATAATAATATCCATCTCATAATGCCGGCTGCCGAGCGAAGGTTGATGTAAAATAGAATTTACAACTACTAAATTTTGAAACGATTAAAATTCCTTCACGTCTCGGGTCCCTTGTCTTAACAAACGGGACTTAATTTACGATATCTCTCTGCTCTATGTATACTGAGGCACACGAGATTTGTGTCCTTTTCGCTCGAGTACTCGCCAAAGAGCCCTTAACATTTTCGTTCAAGTAAAATTAATGAAAATTTGTAAATTATTGACTAGAAATAGGCACGAAATATTTGTTTTATAGGTTACAAATATTTTTAGTATAAATCTAAGTTTGTTGATGATCTAAATAGTATTTGTTATTTAACCATGTTCCTCAACCAGAGTATCTCGCAAATAACTTTATCTGTGTGTATCAAATGTGTACGCGAAGAAACAGATTACTGGCTGTACCATACGCGCGCAGCTTACGCTACTCACTATGAGCACTATTTTTTCTTTTTGGTTAACTTTTGACTTTCACAACAGCCGAAAGGTGAGATGGGTTGGTAACATCTTGTACTTCTCTTACACAAAGTTGGATAAAAAACATTAATAATATTAAAATTTAGAAAAATTTTCAGCGACAACGGGATATTAAGTTAGACACAAATAGTTGTATACTAAATTGTGATTCGAGGAAGAATTCATTTTTACTACAAACGGAATATTTGTGAAAATCCCAACGTACCCAGAGTTGTTTATGAAAATACTTTGTCGTTTTGTGCCGTATGCAGTAATTTGTATGTCTTAAAATTGTGGATTTAAATATTCTTGTGTCTAGAGAAAGATTTAGTTTAATGGGTTTGGAGACCTTATTGTACCTGTACCTGTATCTGTACCTGTAAATAATTTTAATCATCATAACATTCCATTAATGTCCCACTGCAGAGACGGGCCTCCTCCCATGACGGAGGGATACTTGGCCTACTAATACAACGCTGGCCAGGCGGATTGGTAAAGGGTTTAATTTTAAGTTTTCCTTCTTTTTATTTTGTAAAGATTATATTCACGGATAGTCCCTTAGTCGGTTTTTACGACACCCGTGATATGAGATGGGGTAGTAACATATTGTATTCTTACTCCGTCACCACACGGAGAAGACTATATCTGGCTCGTACTAAATGCGACAATTTTATTTCACTCCCAATAAATAGCTTAAAGTAATTGAAAATAAAAATACTTTGCGCAGTAATCAAGTTTATTGAGGCATAAGTGCTACCGGGTCTGTGTTACTTTTATGTGGTATTACTTAAAATATATATGGAAGCGGAAAATCTACTTCCAATAGCTTTTTTCCGTTTATATTCTATATTTTATTGAGCAATAAAACCTTCAGGAATCGTAAACAAAGTATGTTGTATGTAAAACCTGGGATGCTTTTTAATAAGTCGTTTTGTTTTCTTGTTCTGTTTAGTTTTCTCTTATAACTATTTGTAATGAAAACGACGTTTTTCTTTTTGATAAATTGCAAAAGTTGCTTTCATATCGTGATGTCCATGATGTCACTACTCGATCGACGGTCAAAGCCTCAAAAAAGCTTATTAATGGAAAAATCCTATCAATAGTTTTGTGAGACAATGCATTAGTATGTAAATCTTTAGAATAAATAAATGATCCATGCATCCAAAGTTTCCATTGAACATCCATATGAAAATCAAGAAGAATAACTGGACGTAAAAAACAATTGTCGCCGGTCAATTATGACTGTCAATGTCATATTGTCTATTGTCAGACCTGTACCTTGCGCAGTCCTGTCACTCTTTCATCCACAGTCCGCTGTTCTAACTAGGTCGTCTTTCCACCATCTGAGGGATAAATAAAATAGATTAACAATGAATAAAACAAATTTTCAATATAGGTATTACATGTATTTTAACGCGGTTCATACATTACTATTCATGAAGTGCTTCGGGATCAATACCCCTACCCTCTTTGGATTCCATTAAACAGGGTTTCAACCCTAACCGTGTACCAAAAAAAACCTCAGATAAATATTTACAGACCCTCAATTCGGAGTGAAACTTACGTTCTCATATTATACTTTATAATTTCGTTCAATCTATTTTATATATTTTTTTCTTGGTTCTTTTCGTTTGTTTCAAACTTTAGGCTTTCATATAAGAATTACCGTTTTTACATACCTAACAATTAGGCTGTAAGCCAATAATTTTCGCTTGCGAGAGTATTCATGTCGATCAAATACAATGAGTATTGCGTTTTAAAAGGTATTTTTGAGATGAAAACCAAATTATTTAAGTAATGTCGATGTTATTTCTATGCAACCAACTTAGTATAATAAAAATAAGCTTTTTACAAGCTAACAATCATTAAAACAATACAACCGAATTAAAAACCCTCTTCTTCTTTTTGAGTCGCCTTAAAACACAGAACAAACAAAATTTTTAATATAACCTACATACTCGTAGCTAGTTCGAAAAAATGCGCTTTAAATCTTATTTGAAAGCTGTATGAAAAAAAAATAGTATTAAAACTAGCAAGGAGTCGCGTGAAGGATCTCGTTCTGATGAGTGCCACTAAGAATGATGCAACACATTGTTCCTACATGTAGTCCTTACTCCTGTGACACACTGCTGTTTAGTACGTACAGCGTTTAATTTTGTCATATTATCATTTTAGCAGGCCTTGAACTGTTTAATGTAGGAAAAAGCTTTTATGGTGGAAAACATTATGCACATTAATCTTCATCATCATAACAGCCCATTAATGTCCTACTGCAGGGACGGGCCTCCTCCCGTGACGGAGGGATACTTGGATTAGTTTAGAGTATTAACTATTGTGACGACTTCTCTTATCTTTACGATATAAAAAGAAAGAAAAATTGAAATAAAACCCTATACCAATCCGTTTGGCCAGCGTGGTATTAGTAGGCCAAGTATCCATCCGTCACAGGAGGACGCCCGTCCCTGTAGTGGGACATTAATGGGCTGTTATGATGTTTTACATGGCATTCTGTACTCTCTGCCTACCTACTAAGAATAAATTATGAGTTTATTTTAAGTGTACATTTTGCTGTCGTACTTTTTCTCCAGTATGTCATTACACTTGCAGTACGAAAGTGTTTCCCGCGCCTCCTTTGTATGACACTCTACTTAGCGCTTCTGCATTGTACTTGTTATTCCTTAGCTCGCGTAATCATACAGTTATTAAAATATACCAGCGGGGTGTGACTTTATTCTATTATTTAGTAAACGCTTCCTTTGAACTCCAATAATAATCACTAGACTGTATAAAATAAAGTCGCTTTCTCTGTCCTTATGTCCCTTTGTATGCTTAACTCTTTAAAATTACGCCACGGATTTTGTTGCGGTTTTTTTTATATTAGATGGAGTGATTCAAGAGGAAGGTTTATATTGTATAATATAGTAGAGAAACCCTTTCTAATGTAATCGTCTTATGAAGCAGTACTTCAACGTTGTTTAAGGATATTCTGTAGTAGGCTAGGCTGTAAATACTAGCAACCTACCCCAGGTTGCTAGGATACATATAAAATTAAACTCTGAAGCTTTGAACATTTCGAAAAGAAGTATAAACGAAAAGCAATGGATGTGAAATTATTTTCGCAACAGAATTGGGACCTGCATCTTCTGATGATGTGCTTCAGACCAGACGCCATTGAGCGATAAGTTACTTTCCTTGTTACACAAATTAGTGCTTGCCATAATAATAATGGCACACACAATTTTATTTTATTTCAAAATTTATTTTAAACTTGTTAGATTATGTAACTAAATATATTGTACAATAACGAGAAAATGACACAGCCCAATGCAAATATTCATGTCCATGCAAACAAAGATTTGCATTGAGCAGGTATCTAACCCCATTAGCAGTGTCACCACAAGCGAATCATTACGATCCAATTTATAGGAGACACCGTCCTACTAACTCGCTGTGGTTACTCTCGAATGAGAATTCATGCAATCTACAAATAGCCTTTGCTTGTTAAATGTCTAAAAGTCCCACACTCCTTGATCCTTACTGCGGGAGTGGTTTTAATAAAAAAAGGCCTAAAAGAGATATACCCACTTATCCCTTTCCCTACCTTCGTACTTAACCTTCAAGGTCCATATATTTCCCCACAAATTTTCCCTATTTAAGCTACCGTAGACTAGTTATCATACAGATTGTTTCGTTTCTGAATATATGTGGTAAATTGAAGCCTGTACGGTCAATTTGCGTTGATTTCTTTATCCGGCCCCGTCGTGTACGTGCCTTACCCGCCGTGAATCCAAATGAATTTTGAGGTTATGGCCTAACTGACAGCGAGGATGCAAAACTAAATCAGCATATTATGAAAATTACTTAGTTTGTAAGCAAATTGCTTATTGTGGTAAACAGCTGTCTATTTGCCAGAAATAAGTGAAATTCTGCTTATTTTTTATGTTTAAGTAAGTGGAATTTTGACTGTGTGCTTGTGTATGTAAAGTAAATGAAATTGAACCTGTTTATTTTTTCATAAGTTTTATTTTTTTACGGGCGGGAAGACTAATTTAGTTGACTTAAAATTTCCTCTTCTCTATTTTTACTTACGCTTTTTTTAAATATGGTCTTGATTTCGAGTAAGGTGGACTAAAATATACATTTCTATCTACTCTTTAAACTATTGCATTGATAACCGTAAAGTCATTAAGATGAGAGCAATTTTTTTTTTATATCGGGGCAAGATCTTGAGGTTAGCAAGGCATCTTGGCGGAATCTTAAGAAAGAAGCAGGACTTAAATCTCGCTTTAGGCAATTTATTTTATTTTTTTATTATATTATATATATTATATTTTATTTCATTTCTTTTTGATATTATTTCATTAAGTTATAGTAAACTCAGCTCTTAGAGTAAAATATAAAACCAAAAATATAATTTAGTATCCCAAAATTAACACTTTTGTTCTTGACTAAGAAATAATATTTAGAAATAAATGGATTTTTGCAAATCAAAAAGTAATTTCTCCTTCGCTCGTGTACACAATCAGAGATCTATTAAAAAGCTAAACAAAACATTGTAGATCCATTATTTTTAAAAGTGATTGTTAATTTTCGTCCCTTTGTTTATTTTAAGGTTGTTTTCCAAATCAATGGCGAGCTTCATCTTACAAAGGCTAATTGTTTTGCTCCCCCTTTCTTCACAAGAATCAAATTATAACGTTTTAGGAAATTACAAGCATGAGATATATTTCCTAGGAATATAAAGAGCCTATCATAACAGCCCATTATGTCCCACTGCAGGGACGGGCCTCCTCTCGTGACGGCGGGATACTTGGCCTACTAATACCATGCTGGCTAGACGGATTGGTCGGTTTAATTTCAAGTTTTCCTTCTTTTCACTTTGTAAAGTTAATATTTTCCGGTTAGTCCCTTAGTCGGTTTTTACGACACCCATGGGATGAGATGGGGTGGTGACATATTGTATTCTTACTCCGTCACCTAGAGCTTAAAGCTTATTAATAATATCTAAACGTGTAAAGCTACATTTTACCACCGATACCACATAAATTAAGTTCTCAAACGTCCAGTCTAGGGTTAACCGCGTTCTACGCCACCAAACCTTCAAACTCTCTTCCTGACATTTATATTCACGTTACCGTCAACTCAGAGTATAGATGACCTTTTTATCGAGGAGGTTGCTGTCCGAATTACCTTTTAAATCCTTCAAAGGCCCTTTTGAAGTATGCCAATGTGGTTCCGTACTAAGTGTGGTCGCTTTATATACAAACTTCTTTGATGGTTGCAAATAATAGTTGACTTTTGTTTAAGATTTAAGGTTTATGGTATCAAGATGTAAGTTGTGTCGGTTTAAGTTTTGGGACCTCTTAATGAACTATTTTGTTCTGAGGTTTGTTTCTTAGAAATGTATAGTAACTATAATTATGTTTTTTATATGTTTTAAATATTTCTTACTTCCTTTTTAAAGTATGTAACCGAGTAGGTGTTTGTGATAAATGACATAAAAGACTATATCTTACTGTTAAGACGTGCCTTCTCTAGTTATGGCGTGTATAACAAGGTCAACAATTCAACATCACAATGCCTAGACTAAAAACAGTTTAGTTTTACTTCAATTTTCCCACATTCGTTTTACTAGAGATATAACATCAGCGATGAAGCGTCGAGGACACCATATTTTTTACTCAGTCACCACAAGAAACAAACATTACATACTACATACGTATAAAAAATAAATTGAACAATAACATAGTGTTTAAATATGTTTATCCGTTTTCTAGTACCCATAGTACAAGCTTTGCATAGTTTGGGACTAGATGGCGTTGTGTGAATGTGTGAGGAATATTTATTAATTCTTTTATTTATAACAAAATCAAAACCTAACAAAAATCTTTCTTCCTGCAGATCTCCCTCGGCAAGACTCAATAGACAACACCAATACATCAACGGGCAGTTCCCAAGAAGAGCCAGAAGACCCAAAAGCCTACATGAGAACGCCAGCAGTCGGTGGAGTAGCCGTCAGAAGTGGAGAAGATGCGTTGTTAACCTGCGTGGTCCTTGGCGCTAAGGGGCGACCGGTGCTGTGGAAGAGGGCCAGAGATCTGCAGCTATTGACTGCTGGTGGAGTAAGGGTCACCAGAGATGATAGAGTCGATGTACTACATGATGATAGTAAGTATTGAATTGGCAGTATTGTCGTTATTGTAGTGATTTAGTTATTATGACGTGGGTGTCCTACAATTATTGAGGAATTCTGTTCCCCGGTATTCTGTTGCATATAAATGACCGTGAGTGCCTCACAATAGGGGGGAAACTTTGGCGAATAATAGCATTATGCCTGGCTAAAGGATTTCACAAAGGGCATTGTGTCAACTTTTGCTTTTGTCAATATAAAACCTAAGAACTTTCCTAAGTCCAGGATACCATGTATTTTTACTCCGTTACCACACATTGCCTAAATATTTATAGGAAGTGATTCATATTTAATATGTATCTTCCATGATGACCTGTGGCTTAACGACTTTATCGCTTTTAAAGTTTGACATAGATAGAATAGATTCAGGGTTTTTTTTATGTTCAATCAGGGATTACAGATACTTTTTCATTATATTTAACCAATATTTTAAATAACAGACGAAATGAAGATTACACAGGCATAACTCATAAACATAACTACATCATGCTATTGTTAAGAACAGGTCAGTTCCGAAGTAACCTTGTACCGAATACATAATTTAACGAGTGTGAAAGAGACGTCATTTGCAATTGTAATTCCTCTTCAAATGATTTTGCTTGTTTACTTACCAAATGTATAGTAGGTTCAAGGTAATAGTAATATTTTTAAACTTATACAACTTTTTTGCCTTCGATTTTACATGCATAACACAATGTAGTACTTAAGAAAACAATATATATACTTATCATTATAATTTGCACGTCTTACGATGCCAGAATATGTTGCTACTCTACAATTGATAACATCTATAAGACCATGTTCTAGCAAATAAAACATTACATTTCATAGTTTAGTAAAAGTCGACTATGCAAAATTACGCTGAAATAATGTGTAAGCAAAACAAAAGAAGGAGAACTAGAAGTAAGACCCTAAACCAATCTAGCTGCCAGTGGTATTAATCATAACAGCCCAATAATGTCCCACTGTCCCACGCTGTCCGTTTGGCCAGCGTGGTATTACTAAGCCAAGTAGTAGTTTTCCTTCTTTTTATTTTGTAAAGATATATTTACGGATAATCCCTTAGTCGGTTTTTGCGACACCCATGAAATGAGATGAGTTGGTGACATACTGTATTCTTACTCCGTCACCACACGGAGACGCTGCCAGTGGTATTAATAGGCCAGGATTCCCTCCGTCGCTAAAGGATCCCCTTGCTATTACGACAACGAGCAATCTTAAATACATTTGACAACTAAGCATTACCGAACCAACAAGACTTTAATAACATCGCCAACCATTTACAAAGACTTAACTTACATAAAAGGGAAACACGTTTACGAAGCACGTTTTAAAAATTACTTCACACAGCTATCCTTTATATATACAAAACTGTATTTATGAAAGGCTTTAAGGAAATTATTTTACATAAAATTAAGTAGGTGATAATATATTTATTATGAAATATGAGAACGTAAACGCGTACTTACATTACACGTTTGCTAATGGGTTTTCCGTATAAAATCTTTTAATACCAATGTAGATTTTAATAACGACTGAGAGAATTGTAATCATTATGTGTTTACAACGATTTAGTAGCGTTTATACAGGGTGTTTTTTGAGTCAACGGCAATAATTAAGGAGGTGACTCTGTACGTGATTCTGATCCGAATTATGTAATAAAATTAGGTACTTAATTTTTGACGAAAAAATCCCAAAACTTAACTAAGTGTGGACACGTTCCCGCTGCGCTAAAATATTGTTCAAGACTCGGTGCATTGACACGCGCCGCGCGTCGTAGGTATGTATCTAAATCAGCTGGCGCGCGAACCGATCGCTCGCTGCGTCCGCGCGGTGTCCATGATTAGTGAAATTCATAGCTAAGCTTTGCACGTCGTTTACTATGTAGTAATTTAATGTTTATTTATTTTGTATTTTTTTTTCCTTCATTAAATAACGTTATCTATCACGCCCTAAAATATTGCCTATGTCTCACTTTACATACTGTATATTTATGTTTAACATTGATTTTAACATAATTGAGGACCTGGTTTGACACTTATGAGCTGTCTTCATACCGTATAAGATGCTAATTTTCATCAAGATATTGGTAATTTTTGTCACAAATCAGGCTGTCTCATTTCCTTATGGAGGAAATAAAAGTTCAAAATATAATACACACTATCACATTGAAAATAAACACAGAAAATTTTACATAAAACCCTATACCACACCATCTGAACAGCATGGTTTCAATAGGTCAAGTTTGCATCCGCCACTGGAGATAAAATGTCGCTACATTGAGACATTAATAACCTGTTATGATTATTATAATAATAATATTTATGCAAATTCAATTCATGTTCAATTTACATATTTTAAACCACCATGAAAATAAGGTCTCCGTGTGGTGACGGAGTAAGAATACAATATGTCACCACCCCATCTCATCCCATGGGTGTCGTAAAAACCGACTAAGGGACTATTCGTGAATATTAGCTTAATGAAATAAAAAGAAGGAAAACTTGAAATTAAACCCTTTACCAATCCGTCTGGCCAGCGTCGTATTAGTAGGCTAAGTACCCCTCCGTCACAAGAGGAGGCCCGTCCCTGCAGTGGGACATTGATGGGCTGTTATGATGATGACAATAAGAAGGAGAAACAAAGTTCTTTTGATCATTCTGTTTTTTAACATTTGATATACTTTCAGCTGAAGAACCTCTCCCGGGTCCAGGGATAGCAAAAGGTGGAGATGTATGGGCACTAGTCATCAAGTCAGTGAAGGCTTCTGATGCAGGAATATACGTGTGTGAACTTAACACAGAACCCCCTGTCAGGAGCTTCCATAGACTTACAGGTATTTATTTTATGTTTTAACTTGTTTTCTCTTATCTATATCTATACTTCTATACTAATATTATAGAGAGGTAAAGTTTGTGTATTTACTGAACTGATTTTTTATATTCTTTCTGTGTTGAATAGTCTATTAATTGGGGAGTGTCATATGCTATATGGTATCACGCTATGACTAATAGAAGTGGAGCAGTAATGAAATATGTTTTAAAAAAGGACGCGTTTTTTTCGCCGCCCAACGAAGTGGGCACGGGTCAGCTAGTTATTCATATACTCAAAAAAAAATACATTTAAAATAGATTGTAATAGCATATCTGACTTTAATACATTGTCAAATAAATCAAAGAGCATTTCTAATTGAAGCTCGAAGCAGGATTCGAACCAGCGTTAAACACCTGACTTAAAAAAAATGTCCCCCTATTAATAGACTATTAAGGCCCTACAAGTTTCTACGGTGACTTAATTGTATAGCAGGTATTTCATGATTTGGACAAAGTGGTATTTGATTAAGAAAAAGGAAGTCAAAGAAGCTAAAAGTTAGATCTTTAGCAAAACACCTAATTTCTTAACTTTCAATACACCTAAATTTTCAGCAAAGTACCTAAACTAACCCAGCATTATTCATAATTTAACCTCAAATATAAGAATATACCTAATATTTTTCAAATAAGAAAGAAAATAAACTTTCGCATCAATTCAAAAATACGCTATAGTAAAATCAACCCTCAATTCATTTACTTTAAGTTAGTTTTGTTTAAAACCATTTTTTCTTTCAGTTATATCAAGAAGCCTGACACCACCAGAAAATCAAAACGTAACAGACAGTTACTCAGCAAACGTCCCCGTACTCTCTGCTTTGGCCCTTACACACAATTACACGGACTGTTGCTTAGCTGCTAATGTATCAAAGACATGCCTTGGTTTCTGCAGCATACAGACTATTCTTGAAGGAACAGGACAGGATCCAGAGACTTGTCAACCGGATTTCCCTGCAATTGTTAAGTAAGTAACTTTGATGAACCAAAATCTAGTACCAATTTTAGTAAGCCAAGTATCCCTCCGTCATGGGAGGAGGCCCGTCTCTGCAGTGGGACATTGATGGGCTGTTATGATGATGATGAAAATAGATATCCTATAGCATAATGTCTGGGCAGCGCGTTATTAGTTAGTAGGTTAAGTTGACCTCTATCTCTGGAGCAGACCTGTTTCCACATACTTTAAAAATATAGAATGACCTTGTAAAAGTAACTTAACCTATCTTACCCTTGATCAATAAATTCTCACATAGCCGTGAAAGCCACAAGAAAGAAAGATTTACTAAGAGTAAGTTCTGAAATACAAAATCTCCACAAAGAATTGAAATCGATTTGTCAGCTACAAAGCCCTTATTCAACATCTAAAGATACTGAACACTTTAATAATATACGTCAAGCTCTCTAAAACACGACGAAAATAATTACACTCAGCCTTTTATGCGTCAAGTCTTTGATCTTAAACTTTTCAACCGACTTCAAAAAAGAGGAGGTTCTCAATTCGGTTGTATTTTTTTTTTTTTTATTTTTTTTTTTATTTTTTGTGTTTGTTACCTGATTTCTCGAAAACGGCTAGACCGATTTGAAAAATTTTTTTTTTGTTCGTATGGGTATGCTTCCCATTTGGTCCCATTGTCACCAGATCTGGATCTGGATGACGGGATCCCAGAGAAATCGAGGGCATCTCTTGAAAATTGTAGGGACGCATTGTGTAAAATCTTGTCATACATGTGCATCTCTGACGTCACTACCAAATAGTCAAGAGTAAGAACTGGTCAGATCCTGGAGACCAGAGTGAGTCGAGGGAACACCTCAACGGCATATTGCAGCTACCTTGTGTTTGGGCTTATTTTAATTGTATTGATGAAGACTTTACAAAACTTTACACAAACATGATCTGATGATGAAGAAGATTGAGGGTCGAGGCAACTCCTCAACGGTATATAGCAGTTACCGAGTGTTTGGGCTTATTTTATTCGTATTGATGAAAACTTTACACAACTTTACACAAACATGATCTCATGATAAAGACGACTGAGGGTCGAAGAAACTCCTCAACGGCATACAGCAGCTACCTTGTGTTTGGGCTTATTTTAATTGTATTGATGAAAACTTAACATTATGAATGTAATCGCAGGTGTGGTTTAAGACTTGAATGAAATTCTTATTTTAAATTAAAATAGGAATTAATAACGGATTATAAATAGACAAAATTGTTGAATTGCATTTAATTTATTTTAAACTTATTCTTTAGATATAACAAATTGATAATAATAATTATTATATTTATTTGATTTATTTTAATTTTAATTAACTTAATTATTATTACCAATTAACCATGCCGAGACGGTGGCTACGCTTTTCGATGTTCTCCCTATTTAAAACTTTTTGCATGTAGGTCCTCCGTTGTTCACTAGTCTCTTTTGAAATGACATTGGAGGTAGATTTCCTACATTAAAAGGCGTTTATCCCTTTCTTCGTTTGTTTCATTCAATCGGCGCTGTCTCATATAAGCAGCGCGTTTCGTAGGTCTACCCATATTCCGACAAAGTAATGTCCCACTGCAGGGACGGGCCTCCTTCTGTGACGGAGAAATACTTGGCCTACTAATACCACGCTGGCCAGGCGGATTGGTATAGGGTTTAATTTTAAGTTTTCCTTCTTTTTATATCTCAAAGTTAATATTCACGGATAGTCCCTTAGTCGGTTTTTACGACACCCATGGGATGAAATGAGGTGGTGACATATTGTGTTTTCACTCCGTCACCACACGGATTTATAGAATTGGAATTCACTAAAAATTTAGAAATAAAATTAATTTTCACAAAAAAAAAGAACCGACTTCAAAGACAAAAATTGCACTAAAAAGTAATAAATAATTACTTGTATTTTGATTTTACAACAATAAATCAGCCATTATTTCTATTTAATTTTAATTTATAGAATAGGTTCTTTTCATTAAGTATTGTAAAAGTATTGTTAAGGATATTTCTTGAAGAGTCTGTAAATATATTTATTTGTAGATTGTTTAAAAGATAATCAAATTATTACAAATAATGTAATATTATTGTTATTTTTGGAGGCGGTGTCAGCCAACGGAATAAGTACGATAATACCTAAGCAAACGGAATGACGGCCATGAATTACAGATTATAAATGACTTCGACATTATATTTGTTGATTGTGTATGGATTAGTTTAAAAATTAAACAAATATTAAACAACTATTCTTATCATATTTAAATAAATATATTTTAAAATACCAGTATCACATTTAAACGTTTTAATATTATATTTAATAACTGATTAAAGCTTTCCAGAACTTAAAATAGATTAGATTTAAAGAAATAATTCGCGAATAGGATCAATAATGCAAAATGTTGTCTACAAGTTCGTTAGAATAGGCAATAAAGTTTTGTATAACACACTCTCATCACTTTAAATGGTTTCTAATTAGATAAATATTGCATTTAAAACGAAAACGGCCGTTTCATTTTCGAATGTGAATTTTATGTAATTATTAGTCTGTGTATAACACGGCGCCATAATATTTGTTTAAGTTTTCAGTCAGAAATAAAAAATGGTATACTTAATAATAACGATCGTGGCTGACACCGACTCCAAAAATAACAATAATATTACATTATTTGTAATAATTTGATTATCTTTTAAACAATCTACAAATAAATATATTTACAGACTCTTCAAGAAATATCCTTAACAATACTTTTACAATACTTAATGAAAAGAACCTATTCTATAAATTAAAATTAAATAGAAATAATGGCTGATTTATTGTTGTAAAATCAAAATACAAGTAATTATTTATTACTTTTTAGTGCAATTTTTGTCTTTGAAGTCGGTTCTTTTTTTTTGTGAAAATTAATTTTTTATTACATTCATCTTTTAACCATTTGAAAACTTTTTTAATATTTCGTTAGTTATGATCGACGTCGCGCCCAATATCAGCGAGTAAATTGCAAAGTTTTGAGTAACAATTTATCAAGGTGATTAGACAGTGTAATTAATTTTGTTTCTTCTGTCCGTCATTATGAAAGCTCAAACGAGTACAGATCCAAAGTTATGTCAAATTCGGAAATCTGAATGAGGCAACTTTGTGAAACAAGTTTAAAGTAGGAAAGTTTTTATTTCTGTTGTTCGCTGTCATTAAGGATGTGATTATCAGGAAAGGTGGAACAATTATGTTTTCTTTTTTGGAATATTTCATTTTTATATTGTTATTTATTTATTAAATACTCGTAGTCAATTAAATAAAAATGTTCACTTGAAATGCTTATCATCTATACGTCCTCGGTGCTGTAGCGGTTGCGTTTGCGGCTGCTTGAGTTTGCTGGTTATTTACGACAGAAAGAGATAATTCTACAGAGATTATTTCTTGTATAGAAATAGGTTTTGTTTACGTAGAAATAATATTTATTTTTACGGTAGGGTGATTACAATCCATATTCTTACTCCAACCCTACGAATTATTTTTTAAAGTTTACCTAAAAATCTAACTTTTATAACTTGACCCACCAGGTGTATGGCAGACGGAAGAAACCACGTGCCTTGCTGTATACAAGAACGAGTGCCAGATATATGTCAAGATGTATGCAGAGGAGAGTTTACACCCGTAACTGATAATATCAAGACTCATTACTCTTGTGCTGCGTATATGGATAAGACGTTAGCTTGCATTGTTGAAGGCATTGGTAAGTAAAGACGAACTAAGTATAATTTTGGTAGTCTAAGAAAAGACTGCGTATATATATTATAATAGTAATCATGGACTTATAATAAATACTCAGTATACGACTGTATTGACTGATTAAGGGTTCTGGAATGGCGTTTGCACAAAATTTGTTTGTTGGAAATTGATTTTCAACAAAATTTATTTGTGTTATTTGCGATTCCCAAATTACCGTATAAATAAATTTTATACAATAGTTATTCACAATTTTCTTAAGTAACCCCAATTTAGTTGCTGTTTAAACCACCATCAACAAACTAACATTATCAATTGTTACAGAACTTCTACCAAGTCCACCAGAAGAAGTAGAAGTAGATCCACTAAACGAGAAACAATTGAACATCACATGGAGTCCTCCAGTCGAGAACACAGACTCAGTGGTCGAATACGTCGTCAACGTAACCACACTAAGATCCTTCGACGCACATCTCATAGATCCTTCAGAAAGTTCCATTAAAGACAATGATACCATAAGAAGTGATACATCAATTACTTACAAAGTTAACGCAAATAAAACCTTCTTGGTTGTCAATGATTTGTTGCCGTTTACAATGTATGAGATTACGGTTACTTCTTTTAATATTCACGGTTCCAGTCTGCCAAGTTATGTTATCAGGTGAGTTGGACTACTATGTTACGTTGATGGTACTGCATTGCCTTAAAAATTTAAACAACTTTTTTTACCTGTGTTTACGTATGGGTCAGAAACGTGGTCGCTCGCTATAAGCCTCATAAACACAGTTAAATTTACACAGATTGCAAAGGAGAGCTTTGCATGTATTTTCGATCGGATGGTTTGCAGATAATGAAATATGTAGTGAGTTCAAACGATAGACTTAAAGGAACACAATATATAAGCGGGTAGAGGCGGCAGACTACCGATATTAAAGAGGTCATAGAGTAGAAATACCATAGAGTAGAATTTCATAATTGTTGTTTTAACTAATTACACAAGAACGTAATATATAAATTATGTTATTTCATTCTTTCTGTAGGTCTTTAACATTGACTCCTGGCAAGATGAAGTCGACAGCTGTAGCAACAGCACCCAAACTACCTGACGTACGCACATGCTGCGTAAACGCTGGTGTCAACCACTTCGGATGCATCGACAAATTATGTGATCCCACCAAAACCTTCGAAATTGCTGTAAGTACTTATTTAAGTGGTGTAAATGTGGGGTATTTGTTGTATTCATTCATTACATAGTCATTTTACCTACTCAATTATTAAGGTCTCGCACGCTTTTTGAGACACTGTTTGATCCTCCGTACAAATTATTTGGGAGGTACGGTGACCGAAAAGCCCGCCAAAAATTAAAAATTTTTGGTCTAAGAGAACATTAGAAGTATTAAATGGGTTTTAATTTTACCTTTGATTCAATTGTTGCATTCCTCTTTATAGTTTATTTTTTTATTGTATTAGTACAGGGACTTACTTTGAATATTGCTTATTATTATATTAATATTCATTATTTGCCTTTTAGTTTTTCAGTGTGCTTTATTTAGTTTTGTTTGTTTTTATTTTTTTTTGTTTACACTTTGGGAGTATGTCTTGTCTACATCATGAGCTAGGTCCAATGCTATTCATAGGGTACCCTATGATTTGCCAAATCATGGTCCCCACTAAAGACACGTTTACTCCAATGGCCATCAGCCCTGGGACAGTTGTGACCAGTCAATTGCCACTCTAGCTTACACTGCAAGCTACATCAATCATTTTACTCTTCTCTTTCAAATTTCATCAGTTTCGTTACTTCTTAGAATAAAAAATATCTCTCATCTAACTCTATACATCCATATTTAGTACTTTGGTATATCATTCAACATCGTTTTATATATTACTTTGACTTAACATCGAACATCGTTGAGATCCACTTAAGATAACAGTGATATCAAATCATTAACGATCATCAAATTGTTTGTTAACAGAATAACCAAGCATTAGCACATCATCCAAGTAGATGAATTGCACAAGTTTGTGACTAACTGCACCATCACCCACAGAATCCTATTTAACCCTCAGCTGCAGGTGACAGATCTGATGATCTGCGCTCCGTGGGCAAGTGTGACCTTCGGCTGCCTGGCGAACGGTATGGACCACACACCTTGCTGTCGAAGCAGAGGCCTTCCTGAATCATGCCTGCCGTTATGCAGTGGAAATATTACTACTTTGGATTTCAATCATTTTAAGTAAGTGTTGGCATTTTAAATTTTGTTATAGTATGTAATTCTTTATCTGAAAATAAAACAAAACATCGCAAACATTAGTTTTTCTAATAAAATAAAAGAAGGGAAACTTAGCATAAACCAGGCAAAGGCTTTCTGCCCTGGGATATTGACGAGCTGTCTTAATGATTATAATGACGTTATCGATATAGACGTTCGCGATACAGTCAAACAGAGGGCAATGAAGAAAGCTATGTTTGCGGTTTCCCCGCGCGATCGTAACGGAAAGGAGACGGTTTTTTTTGTTCGGCGAATAGGCCCAGTCACAAATTGCGAGTTTAGGAATGAAATGCATACAGTTAATTCCTTATAATCTTTAGATAGACAGTCTGCATATATCAAAACTCCCTCAAGAGGGAATACTCTGAAATAGGACAATCAAAACATGACTCTAGTGACAACCTAAAATCTCACAACAGCTATTGTCTAATGAATATACACTAATAAGGCAACCAAGACCTCTCGAAATAACGCAGTTTTTGCTAGCTATTGCTTGTAGATCTAAAATAATAAGGTAGTTAAAGAGAAACAATACACTATATATATGACACAAGAAATATTTATTACTGTTCACAATTATAATTGACACAGTCATCTCATAAAGCAGTATTTCATCTTAAATAGACGCAGGTGGCTCAAGCTCACCTAAAAGCAGAGCCCAAGATAAAAACCACACTTTTCACATCACAATGCACAGCAGCTAACAGTGACTGTGCCTGTGCTCAATAAGCAATAACAACAGTATCCAGCAAGAGCAGCTTTAGTGTGTATTATGCACTCTATCTAAAGATGCCATTTTTATAAAATATAAAAGTACAAATAAATCATGCATTTATCTAATAAAATCTGAAACAATAACAACGTTGTCATGACAGTGTCAAACTGATTGAAACTGTACTACACAGTATCTGCTATTGGCTGTTATTTACGTTTCGTTCTACGATTATTTTTAAAGTACGTTACTTGATAATTTGTATTAACCATTAAAATAAACCTAAGAACGTTCCAAAACAAGCATTTTTAGGTGTAATCCTTTTTTATTATTATTTCATTATTCCCTATTCGTTTAAGTATAATTTGTGTTCGGTTAACTATATTGAGATAATAACTATTTTTGTGAGTAATATGAATAATATACATTACTGTTTAGGGTGGTGCGAAAAAAAACCGTCTCCTTTGATTTTATCACGCAATCGTGAAAAACCCCGACATAGTTAGTGCTTAGGATATTACCTATACTTATACCTTAATTTAAGTGGTAGTGGATAAGGCACATAGCGCTCTTTGCTAGTTGCTTACTCGAGCCAATACTTGTCGGGTCAAAGAGTAGTTCTTATGCCTTGTAGCTGCATAAAAACACTGTAAGATTTGTTGAAAGATCGGCTTATTTCAGGAATTCATACCTTCTACTAGACTTCGATTGGTAAACTTAGTTTCTTTCGTCAAAATAAATAAATATATGTCGGAGAAGCATCATTCTCTTCAAAATAGTCATTATTGGTTGCGGATTTGGTGGGCGTTATTTGGGTATAATGCGAGCACAAAACAACGAACACTGATTTTACACTATTTTATTTGAATTTAAATAACAAACTACACACATCAAAAAAGTCTAAGCAACATGCATGATATTACAAATTTACCATTTATATTAATTAATTTCTAAGTATTTACTCACTCAAAGTGTATAGGTAAGTAAACTTTTTTGTTATTGATGACATACTGGCTGGTTGTAAAAAAAAAATTTCGATTATGTTTTGTTTTTTTTCATAAAATTCAAATGACTGCGAATTTGTTTGAATTTGAGTGCATGTTAATTGCTACGTTTTAGTCTTGATTTTATAATTTTACCAACCATTTAAATACAGTTGGCGACAAAATTGAATTGTTAGATATTCTTTACGTCATGGAGCGACGTCATTTGACGGCAGATGAAATGCAAAGAGCTGTAGGGATGTTGCAAGCGGGAAGTAATCAATCTCAGGTATCTCGACATTTTGGTATTCATAGAAGTGTTATTTGTCGTCTTTGGCAGCGCTACAATAATACAGGGGAACCCGCTGAACAGCATCCAGGCCGTAAAAGGAGTACAACCACTCGGCAAGACCGGTACATACAACTGACTGCAAGACGCCAGCCGATGTTAACCGCTCGAGAGATAAGTTTGAGGCTACAAAATTCAAGTGGTGTTGATGTAAGTCCCCAAACTGTGCGAAATCGACTGCATGAGTACGGCCTACGAGCTCGACGCCCTATCAGGTGCCCACCGATACGTCACGGGAATCGCGCTCGTCGAAATGAATGGTGTAGAGAACGCATAACATGGACCCAGGAACAATGGGATAAAATTATGTTTTCCGATGAGTCGCGATTCGGGTTTAGGCCTGATACAAGAAGGGTACGAGTGTACCGTCGACCCGGAAATACTGAAAGACTCAGGTGCGTTCAGGAAGTTCATCCATACAGCGGCTCAACAGTTATGGTATGGGCGGGTATTATGAAGAACAGGCGAACTGAGCTCGTTTTTGTAAATGGAAACATGAACGCTGAAAATTACGTTGAGGATATTCTCAGACCTTATGTCCATCCATTTGCACAAACCTTTGGCTCCGATTTTACGTTAATGCATGACAATGCGCGTTCACATACAGCTCGGCGAACCAGTGAATACTTGGCAACGGAGAACATCCAGGTATTGCCCTGGCCTGCACAATCGCCAGACCTCAACCCCATCGAGCACGCATGGGACATGCTCCAGAGACGTGTTTTGAAGGACTTGGACGGAGTGACAACAACCCAACAGCTGAAGGATTTGCTACAATTCCATTGGGAGCGAATACCGCAAGATGACATAAACAGTCTCATTAATTCAATGAATAATCGTTGCCGACAAGTTCTGAATAGCAGAGGAGGCCATACTTTGTATTAAATTGTCCTATTCTTTCACAATAAATTCATTTTCTTAAGAAATTTCAATTTGTAAAAAAAAAGTTTAGTTTCTTATGTACCTGTATATTCTAATATTGTTAATTTCTGTTATTAAAAGAACTTATAAAGAAAACAGCTGTTATTTTTACTTAATAACCCTAAAAATATTATTTTAAAAATAAAATACAACGTTATAATTAAAATAAATGGTAAAATAAATTAATATAAATGGTAAATTTGTAATATCATGCATGTTGCTTAGACTTTTTTGATGTGTGTATAACTTTACAATCGTTAATGTTCAAAAGAAATCAATAGTTAAGACTGAGCAGCGGGTTCAGGACACCGATCCTACTTTACTCTACAATAAATAAATTGTTACTCTAAGATGAAAGAGGCTGGTCTCCACGACACAGGGAATCCTAGTGTGGAGACCAGAGATGTATCACAACTATGAAATACTGTTTTTCGACCAATAAAGATATTATATTATATTATATTATATAATTCCACGATCCAACTCGATCGACTCCCATTTTCATAATCCATCAGAAAAAACTGTTTCCCGCTTCATCGTAAAACAAGATGGCGCCTCGACCCCGCTCGCGCCAATGCTCTGCTCTGATTGGTCGTAATGTGAATTACAATATTAGTAACTTTAATTAGATAATTATGCTTTTTAAATAGTAAATTAATTAAACAAATCAAATTAAATTAAATAATGAATTTTAAAAGTAGTTTTAAAAGGAAACAAATAATATTGTAACAATTAATTTGTAACATATAAAGAAATTATAATGATTGGCAGTGTTTATCTAATTGTATGGACGTTAATGAAGCAGTGAGAATGTTCTCGGCTGAGCTGCGAGAGGTTATTGAGGAGGAGGTGCCTAGTCGCATGAGTGGCGGTGGAAATTATCCGACGTGGTTCTCTGTACCTCTTATAAACATTATAAAAGAAAAAAATAAATACCGCAAGTTATGGAAACTATATAGTAATCAACTAGATTATGATGCCTTTGCCTTGCTTAGAACTCGTCAAAAGATTGTACAGCGTGAATGTTGGAATCGCTTTATGGCGAATAACGAACAGTCTCTTGCAGCTAAGCCGAAGAGCTTTTGGTCATATATAAATTCTTTACGTAGAGACAGAGGTATTCCAGCACAGATTACTTACGGGGACAGCGTTGCCTACGGCGGTTCTGACATATGTGACGCTTTTTCTAGTTATTTTATGTCTACTTATATTGGTTCACAACCTGCATCTCAATACAGCGCTCCCAACGCTCCTACTAACCATATAAACCCTATTCATTCGATTGAGGTCACGCGAGATTTAGTCGAAAAATATTTAAAAAAATTGGATGCTAATAAGGGTGCAGGGAGTGATGGGTTTCCTTCCTACTTTGTGAGAATGTGCGCGAGGGAACTATCTCTACCTCTGTCAATTATTTACAAACGGTCACTAAAAACAGGTGTCTTCCCCTCAGCGTGGAAGGAAGCATATGTAATTCCCATTCATAAGAGCGGCTCCAAACAAAATGTTGAGAACTATAGACCTGTCTCAATTTTGCCTGTGTTAGGAAAGGTTTTCGAGTCCATCGTTTACGACCAGCTCTATCCGGTAGCAGCTGCATACATTCCTGTGTCACAGCATGGGTTCATGCGTGGGCGATCAACTGTCACGAATCTTGCTGTCTTTACGGAGAGTGTCACCAGTAGTATGGACGGGGGACGCCAGGTGGACGTCGTGTACACTGATTACTCCAAATGTTTTGATCGTTTAGATCACAAAATCTTAATTTCTAAGCTTGGGGCTATTGGTGTGCATGGCGATCTCCTCAGATGGTTAGCGTCTTACCTAGAGAATCGATCACAGGCTGTGAGGATCGGCGTACATAAATCTTCCTTCAAAAAAATTCCCTCTGGAGTGCCCCAAGGTTCCCACTTGGGACCTCTTTTATTTAACATTTACATGTACGACATAGAGGAATGTTTCAAGCATTCTAAAGTATTAATGTACGCTGATGACAAAAAAATATTCACGGCTATAAAGGACGAGAATGATTGCATTAGATTTCAGACGGACTTGGACAGACTCACAGAATATTGTATAGTTAATAGGTTGGATCTCAACATTAAAAAATGTCAAGTAATTACATATACTAGAAAACGTAGCGTAATAAAGTTTAAATATAACCTTAATGGGATTCCAATTCAACGGGTAGAGCTTGTTCGCGACCTAGGTGTGATGTTAGATTGTAAATTGTTGTATACTGAACATTTTGAACATATAACACAGAAGGCTCATAGAATGTTGGGTTTTATTTATAGACACTTTAGATTATTTAAAAATGTGAATTCGTTAAAAATCCTTTATTTTGCTTATGTACGTAGTATTATGGAGTATGCTTCTCCAATTTGGTCTCCTAGCTATATTACCCATATCGCTCGTTTGGAGTCAGTTCAACGTGGTTTTACTAAACGTTTGGGATACCGACTGGGCGTGCGTGACGATTACCCGGAGAGACTTAGTTTCTTCCACTTAATGTCACTCGAAGATAGGCGACTTATTAATGACATTAAACTTTTGTACGACGTAGTTAATTCGCGCTTGGACTGTCCAGATCTGACAGAGCGAATAGGCTATTTCACTGCGCCCCGTCGTACTAGACACGCTCGTTGTTTGTGTGTTGACTGGGTTCACACTAATTACGCCAAAAATTCTGTCATGCATAGAGCGGTAGTAGCTTATGAAAATAAATTTAAGCACATAGATATTTTTGGATTGGATCGGGATATGTTTGTTAATTGTTTGATGATATTGATGGAGTCATTGCCCTCTAGAGCAGTGGAGGGGTGACGAGGAGCGGAACATAGTAGGTAAACACACACCTATATACACACACACACTCACACAGATACATACACACACATTCTTATAATAATTTAAAGCCTTTCCTGGTTTGTTTGTTGTTTTTCAATTTGGTTTTTTACTAATTAATTTTATTAATTTTCTTTGTATAAGTTACTGTTTTTTTTTATATAGCTGAATGTTTCATCCTACAAAATGTAAAGTGACAAACTTTATTATTGGCTAATTCTGTTTTTAAATTTAAAATTGTAAAGTAGCATTAAGTAGCTGTTAAGTTTGCTGTAAATCAAATAAAAAAAAAAATAAAAAAAAAAATTGTTTTATACTGCAAAGTCCTACACTTATTTAAGGCCTCTGCTGTCCCATTGCAGGGCATAGGCCTCCTCTTCCCTCTTGATCGGTCTTGTTAAGCTTAGTTTTTTTTTCCTTAACTTATACGTTTATGTACTACACCCATGAGGTCAAATGAGACAATGACACCATTTTTACTCCGTCACCACAATACTACTAAGTATAACTTTGTCCAAATATAAGAGATCTTTACGACAATCGTTACGTGAAATAACGTCAGTAATAATAAATGTTACTTTGTTAAAGTTATTGCTCATAAACATTATTATTTTGTATGTTTTATTACTACAGTTTCAATGACACCAATCTCATATCTATACCACTAAACCCATATTGTACATGTAAATACGAAGAAAACTCGCGAAAAAAACTAAAATATGGTATTTAAAGTTATTATTTGAATAAAATACTGGGCAATAAGATCGTATAGAACCTGATATAATGCGTTTGAAGGACATACATGTGCCGCAAGTTGATTCCAAAATTTTATGCCATTTAATCGCCATGCATAAAGTTTGACGACCTCTGTGGCGTAGTGGTTATATAACATGACTGCTACGCAGAGGTCTCGGGTTCGATTCCCGCTCAATGCAAATCTTTGTGTGCATGAACATGATTGTTTGCATTGGTCTGAGTGTTTCTATGTATAATATGTAAGTATTTACAAAAAAAAGTATTTAAGTATGTTTATCCGTTGTCTAGTGCCCATAGTACAAGCTCTGCTTAGTTTGGGACTAGATGGCGTTGTGTGAATGTGTGGGGATTATTTATTATAAAGTCCAAAAAGAGAGCAATGGATAGTTGTTATAACACAACTGCCTGTACCGTCTGTCCCTATTGCAGGTTTTTTTCTTTTTCGACTAAACCAGCTTAAGTCTTTGTGGTAAGATATTTTACAGTAAAATTATTCAAATGTGAAACTGATCTCTGTTGGGTCAAGAAAGTTTAGTTTCTTGATATTGATCCGCGCAGTTCTTAGCTCGCAGTTATAATAATAGAAATAGTCTTGAAACAAAGATATATTTCTTAGCTATAGGATAAGAACATACAAAGAATGCAACTAAAAAAATAACAGGTAGCTTCTTACGTTTCTTCATTATTTAGAAACTGGCAAAAATGGCAAATGTTCTTACGATTTAAAAAAAAATTATATTATGTAGAATGTGTAAATTAATAGTCTGTACTGTAAAAGTTTATACAGTCTTATTTCTTAAATATGTATGACAGATCAATACAGAATCGAATATGATGAACAGCGAATACAATCCAGGAATTAAGGCATCCGATTGTTGCCATAAAAAACTTACCTTCCATTTTTTTCTCGTTCCCTACAAATATTAGTTTTTATTTTACTTAGAAATATTTTTTGCGATCTACTAGTAATAGTCCTGAGCCTGAAAGTAATTTCTGCCTGCCATTTCATTTTATGCCCACTACAAAATGAGTAATTTCTATGAAAAACCAAATAATAACATCAATATTTCCCCCAGATGTCTCCGCTACATGAACTCCTACACCAACTGCCTCCTCCGCGGCTACGGAGTCCTGCCCGGCACACCATCTCGTCTGTACCTCACGAACATCGATACAGACTATGCCGTGATCCACTGGTCACCGCCAGCGGCCTTAGCTGATACCGTACAGCATTATAATCTGCATTACAAGACGTTGCAGGCCGGTGATGACTACATGGTGTTGGAAAAGGTGGGTATTTTTATAATGGTAATGCAAAACTACACATAACTATACATATTATTAAATTTTCTAATTATATAATGTAGATAAGCAATTCTAATCAGAGCTTTGAGACCGAATTCAAAACCCATTATGTTTATATAGCAAATTCATAAAAAAAATTCTATGGCTTTAAGATTTAGCTGAAGGTTGAAAGCTCAGAAACTAGTATTTCGTACATAGCTTTTCCTTTTCACGCTTCAAACTTTGTGAACAAAATGGGATATAGTGACTACTTACTGTTTCTATTATTAGTCACACATACACATAACTCAACACTGTAGTAACATAAATACAGCTTATCATTACACCCTATTCTTATAACTTCTACAAATTTAAACCTTACGTAGACGTGATAGAGTTTAATTTTGATACAGCAACTAAGTCGGAATGCCAACGATTGGTATTTGATTTACAATGTGATGGTATGTGCTAATTCATGTCACCTGTCTTGTCCAAGCAGACTAATTAAGCGGCAACAATGGCTTTCGACTTGGGTGCAAATATTACATTTTGAGGTTAATTTGACTACATCGCACCTGATGTTCGGTTCATGCTTGGTATATAATAGGTAAAAACGTTAAAAACTAACTATAAAAAACTTTAGTATGAAAAATCTAAAAAATCTTCCTACAAAACGGCAATATCATAGGTAAGGACCTATTATTAGCAGTATGTAAAATTATTATTACAATAAATAGTTGATTTAATCAATTATTTAATATTAAAAATAGCAAAAAGGATTTAGCAATCAGTTATGTAATCAAAGAAGCTGTCAAAGTAACAAATAAGTATCTTTGTTCTCACTAACAAGCAATAATAGACCGCTTTGATTTTCATCAAGGCTGTTAATTATGGCCGAGTTAGCAGTAACTCTTTTACTTATTTGCGGTTACCGTGCACTAGATTGCAAATTCGATTCCCATATCAATTCGACGGCCTCGCTGTCTTCGTGATCTACAAACAATTTTCCCGAGTGTGGAAGTTCTTTGTGTCCGTTAAATTGATGTTTAAAAAGTCCCCACGACAAGGCATGAATCAAAACAATTTCAACAGCCAAAACATTAAATAAATTAAATTAAATAATCCTCACACATTCACACATCGCCACCTAGTCCCAAACTAAGCAAAGCTTGTACTATGGGTACTAGACAACGGATAAACATGCTTGAATACTTTTTTTGTAAATACATACATATTATACATAGAAACACTCAGACCAATGCAAACAATCATGTTCACGCACACAAAGATTTGCATTGAGCGGGAATCGAACCCGAGACCTCTGCGTAGCAGCCATGTAATATAACGACTGCGCCACAGAGGTCGTAACGTAAAAGAAATAGCTCCCAGGAATTAACAATAAAAGGCTCCACACAAATTGAAATAATAATATATATGAGTACCTATAACTAAAGTGGGCCTACTCCCACACTCGGATAAATTTCACACATTATTTTTCTTTTTATCTAACAACATTTTACTTGGGCTAAATTCGCGCTATTTCCTTGAGTAGACAGCGGGATAAGGGTGTGATTCAACTAAAGTGCTAAAAGGGGACAAAATGGAATGTAATATTATAAAATAAAGGTGTTTTCACGTAGTGTGTTCAAAACGAATAAGACAAATATTAGTAATAATTCTTCAGTCTATGAAATAATTTAGTTTTTTAATCCATTCATTAATTTTGATTATCCAAATTATTCATTAAGTAAGTTTTGGCCGAATAACGTCCACCTCTAGTCTATCACATTTCCCGATGTGGATAAAAACCTTCTCTGGAGTAATACCTACCCCAAATATAATCCTTGCACCTATAACCCTAACCCTTACGTGTGGCCCTGGTAACAAAGAAATGTTTAGACGTACATAAATACAAGAAAATGTCTTCTCGTGTCGCTTGTACAAAAAAATCCAATTAACTCATATTTTAATTTTGCAAAAGTTTAAACTGTAAAAAAATACTTTTAAGATTCATTTTGACAAACTTCTTTAAACAGTTAAGCCCCATTGATACTTGTGGACACGATAACAACAATAATAAGACAAGAAAATTGATATTAAACCTGATTAATAAAAATAAAAATTACCGCGGCCATCTTGCAAAATGAAAACAGCCACCTGGGCATTCAAAATTGAGTTAGTAAAATAATTGCTGTTCAAAATTCCCGCGCCCGACTACTGGTTGGCAAAGTCAAATTAAGGAAGTTGAATCTACGGTATTGGGAATGTCGTTTCCGTAATAATAGTTACTAATTTATCTGTTGTATAAGTTCTAGAACTTCACTCCCAGAAATTGTTTAAATTTTCTCTTTGGTGGGGTAGCATTTTTCAGTAATGGATCCTTCTTGGACTACTAAAATTTACGCTGATAGATTGCTAAAAAATATACGTAGTCTTATCTTGTTTTGGAAAGATAATTATGGCCTAACTTCCAAAACCCGTAATCTGATTTAATGATATATTTATTGGTTTTAACCAACTCCGCATTATGCCTTGAGTAATCCTGTGTAAAAATTAAACTCTTGGCTTGGTACATGGCGGGGTGTACCACAATAATTAATACACAACAAAGACTACTAATTTATAGAGCGTTTTTTCTTATCTTGATTGACACAGTAATTGTTTATTATTTGTGAAAATAATATAATTACTAAACCACCCCTTCAAAGAAAATCATTTATTTTGTAAGTGGGTCAATAAAATACTGAATTCTTAAAAAAGTTTAACCTAATTAGGAAACTTAAACTCATTTTAGAGTAAAATGAAACGCCAAACCATAAAACCTTTTTAAAAAGCATCTTTCTATAATTGTGATTATGATTTTATTATGAACACACCTTTACAATTCTGAAACACACGCACTAGAGTGAAATTGAGTCTCTTATATTTATTTTTACGTCACATTGAGGGTAGGAGCGTTTATTCTGGGCGTACCTTACACACCATTACGTGATATTGAAGCAACACGTGTGTGTTGTTGTCTTTATATCAGTATCATAGCAATTGTAAATCATGACAACTGTCTTTTTGTATGGCCCTTTGCAAGGACGCGCATCTTCTACTGGTGAAGATAAGTTGACCAGCGTTTTTGATATTATCAAAAAGAAAGTGGTAGGTGAAGGGTTATTTTGCATTAAGTTTGTCGATAATTTCTGCGTAGTCCCTTAGTCGGTTTTTATAACATCCTCGTGTTCTAGTTCTTTTTTAATAATAAGAAATTTTATTTTAAGAATTTATGCTAATTGAAAAAATCCTATGATGTGAGGACATTAACATACATGAACTTAGCGAACTTATTATTTTAAACATTTAGGCTCAGTCAATTATTTTTGGATTGCGCAAACAACAATCCTGCTAAGGGTTTTAACCCTAATTAACCATAATCATCATCATCATCATATCAGCCAATCGACGTCCACTGATGGACATAGGCCTCCTCCAAGTATTGCCACCTTGTGCGGTCCTGTGCCTCCCTCATCCATAATATTAATAAGTATTTATTTTCAACAGATCCACTCTCCATACATATTGGAAGACTTAGAGGCTAACACCGACTATGAGATCTACGTGGAAGCTGTCAACGAGCATGGAGTAGGGGATCCTTCGCCCAGACTTATCTTCAGGACTCAAAGCCAGGTTAGTACAACTACAGATGTTATAACTCTTGTACAGTCAGCCCCAAAAGTTGCTGAACACATTTTAAATTCCAAAACTGCTGAACACTAAAAATGTCATAAGTCAATGTCGCAACAAGAGCACAGAATAAGCTTTACATACGAAACGACCATAACAGGCTGAACACGGTTATTACAAAAGTAGCTGAACCCTAGTATTTTTAAAAGTAACTGAACGCCTAAGATTCCAAAAATAGCTGTACATACGCGTCAATTCGTATTAAAACCTACTTTTTGGGTATTATACTATAAGCATCTTTAAAAAAAATAAAAACTTTTAGAACAGATAAGTTTTGTTCAAAGAGGTTTAATTACAACGTTTTTTTATCTTGGTTATGGCCTAGTTATTTTACAAATTATTTTACATGTCAATGGACCAAAATTCGCTTTACATCAAGAACACCAAAAGTAGATTGACAGGCAATAACATTGAAAATATGATTTGTTAACCTACTTTTGTATTTAATGATGTTTAGCTACTTTTGGAATACTAGTGTTCAAATACTTTTGGGAATACTAGTGTTCAGTTACTTTTAAAAATAGGGTTCAGCTACTTTTGTATTAACCGTGTTCAGCGTGTTATGGTCGTTTCGTATGTAAAGATTATTCTGTACTCTTGTTGCGACACTGACTTATGACACTTTTAGTGTTCAGCAGTTTTGGAATTTAAAATGTGTTCAGCGACTTTTGGGGCTGACTGTACATTCTTTTTACTGTCTGCTGCCTATTCTGACCGATTTTGATGGGATGGCACTAATTAACACAGGCTGATGATTTTAAATCGCGTAATTTAGTTTAAAGAAAAACAAGTTAAATAACTATACTTAAAGAATATTGTTATGGTAGAATGTGCTGGACTTTATTACTATACCAGCTCTATGTACCGCATTTCTTGTGAATAAAATGATCTTTATCTCTTCTTTATCTTTAATACTGTTTTGCTGAAAAAATATAAATCATTAATATTTTAACAAGATATTATGATTTGTTATGGGACTTTTAGAAGAGGTAGCTAATAGCTAACTTAGGATACATATTTTATTTTATACTTAGCTAAAGAAACAATTCAATCGATAATATTTTGGTATTAAATTTGGTTTCTTTAACGAGACTTTCACTGGCAGACATCTAAAAATATAAGAGTAATCTAAACTACTATTCTACATAATCGATATTAGGTTTCTGCATAAAATCGAAAACCATAAACATCTTTCCCTTATAAACTTTCCGTAACGCATGCGCTTGCTAACAGCTAGTGTGTTATAAAAATCTTCTAAAATGACGACAGAAAGTTCATACCAAGAAATATTTAATAAATAATGTCAATAAAAGTTAAACTTAATAAATAAGTAACAAATATTATTAAATCAGTTTTGTTTGAACTTATATTGTTTGTAACTTGTACCTATATCCTGTGGGAAATACGGGACGTGATAATATTTCTAAGTGGTACCTGCTTTATCTTTAGAAACATCTGCTTACAGATACTATTTTTAAAATTATTAGGTATTTTTATAATAAAAACGCTTGTTATTATTAACTGGCATTTATTTTTATTTGAGATTATTTTGCGGCTAAGAAACCCTAAGTACTTGTAGATTTAGGTTTTCTTTGTGTTATTCCAAACTAAATAGTTTTCTGAACAGGGGGACGGTTTTAAGATCCTCCGACATTGACTGATGCAAACTTGATCTACTTATACCACACTCACCAGACGAATTGGTTATATGCCAAACTTCACTTCTTTTGCTTTTCTAGAGGTAATATCTCCGTGTGGTGACGGAGTAAGAATACAATATGTCACCACCCCATCTCATCCCATGGGTGTCGTAAAAACCGACTAAGGTACTATCCGTGAATATTATCTTTACGAAATAAAAAGAAGGAAAACTTGAAATTAAACCCTAGGTATACCAATCCGTTTGGCCAGTGTGGTATTAGTAGGCTAAGTATCCCTCCTTCAAGGGAAAAGGCCCGTCCCTGCAGTGGGACATTAATGGGCTGTTATGATGAATATCTGCAATCATTCCCTTAGACTGCTTCTACGACTAGGATGGTGACGGTGTGGTATTGATAGACCAAATAACCATCTATCACTAAAGAAGACCCCTCCTTGCCACGAGTCTTTATCGGGCTATTAAGAATATGGCAGAACTCCTAATATGTCCATATACAATTAACAATTAATTTCCTTATTCAGGTGATAGAAGAGGCAGATGAAGCCGCTAACTCGTACAACGTGACAGCCTGCTGTGAACGCGTGCAGCTCGCGGGGGTCTGCATGCCGCTGTGCTCGTATGACGCCAAGATGTCCGACCTCAGGATGTTGGCGCCGCTCTGTGCGCAGGACTTCCATAAACTGCTGCGATGCGGGGCTGGAGGTAGGAATATGTCGACATTTTAGACCTTTTTCTTCTTCATCGTTTGATTAATGGTCAACCTAGTGCCGACAGTTATTCAAGCCGTGTTTAAAGGCTAGTTGGCTTTTACTACCGCCATGGGATGAAATAGGTAAATACTCTCTGATAAGCTGATGTATGTCACATTAAAAAAAACATCCCCTTGCACATTCACACAACCTCACCTAGTCCAAACTAAGAAGAGTTTGTACTGAGGAAACTAAACAAAAAACATTTTTTGTATATACGTTTTTATTAATTTGAAGTAAGTAGTATCAGTTTCACACTTTAGCGTTAAATCAGTTTAATTTGTGCAAGTCATTGGTCTTGTTTAAAAGACAAAATCTTAGCAATCATACGTGTTCATGTCCACAAAAATTAGAAAAAAAAACACAAAATTTTTAAACTTTATTTTTAAGCCCAACCTTGTTCTCAGGACGTAACCACGAGCAATGCTGCGCAAGACGCGGTGTACCGGCTAACTGTCGCGGCGTATGCTCCGGCGCTTACAGTGGAGGTGTCAACACTTGTGTACCGTATATCGGTAACATCGTACAGTGCTTTGAAGAAGGTAAGTTGGTCTGTTGATACAAGTAAATGTAGTACTAAAGCGTTACTCAATACAATGCGTCCAGTCTAAGTTGGCTGGTTGGGAGTTCTTGAAAATGGCTGCTCAGATATAATTTTTTGGAACTAAATAGCAGGGAGTGTGGGCGTGCGTGTTTTTGTTTAGCACGAGCCTGGATAAGGGTAGGTAGTAAAATTACAGCGTCTATATGTAGTAGGCAAAGTTAAGCTGTGCTCTGTCATTGCTGTTACCATTTATCATTAGGACGGCCACTCGTTCGTCTACCACTTCAAAGCATTTAATATACATGTATAAATACTAACTAATTTAAGGTCAAATTTCAATAAAGGTCACTCAGAACGTAGAATGAATGGAAAAAAACAGTACCTTTATACCATTGAATTTCACAATCAAACTGTGCAAACCAATAGTGCAACGTATACTTTTTGTGCAGGAACCGGCTTATTACCAGGACCTCCCCGTGAACTTCACGGTATCGTGTCTTCAGGCAAACTGTACCTAGACTGGACGGCTCCTCAAGATGGGTCCAACGCGACCAGCTACGTCGTCTACTGGCAGAAGATCGACAACAATACGCAGCCTTACAGCTATAATAATATGCAGACGAGTTATAATGTAAGTAAAATTTTTATAGTAAATTAAACTATAAATACTTACTATGTTTAAAACTAGCTGACCCGTGCCCACTTCGTTGAGCGGCGAAAAAAACGCGTCCCTTGTATAACATATTGCATTACTGCTCCACTCCTATTAGTCAAAGCGTGATACTTTATAGCCTATGACACTCCCCGATAAATGGACTATTCAACACAAAAAGAATTTTTAAAAACAACGTCATAAACTCACAAACAAACAAACACACAAACTTCACCTCTTTATAATATCAGTATAGATTATTTTAAAAGTAATTATAGATGTCGCGTTATCATCTGAGTCTTAGGGCTAAATCATTTCTCTATGTCTATCTCGCTTGCACTTACGAGTCTTATATTGTTATATTAATATCAACTATCACTTTTTGGAGTGGAGATGAAAGCGATATAGCTATAAATAGTATATACAATTTTTGTATACGAGTATATTCTAAAATTATAAAGCTAAGTACTTAATTTATTTGATTTATTGTTAATCAAACATTAGACAAAAACTAATTTTAATAACAAACAAATAAAAATTGTACAATAGTATATAATGCAAATAAAAATGAATATTTTCAAATTTTTAAAACGACTTTAAAACTAGAGAAGCTCTGGGAGTTTGGGAGTATTATTTGAATAATTAACAAATTATTGTCCTGTCAAATGATATCTTTGTGTCCATTAATATTATGTCTGTACAACGTAGATTTGAATCGCAGATGCAGCATTTTCAGGGCAATTTATGATATTTATTGGAAACCTCATTTTAAAAACTATTTTTGGTGGAGGGCCATCCGCCCTACCACAGCCCGCGTTAAGTAGTAACTGTCCCAGGAGACAAACTACTCGTCCTCAACAAAAAAAAAACTATTTTTGAACAGATTGTTTAATTGCAGAGACTGAACGTGACAGAGACCATGGGTCGTGTGGATCAGTTGGAGATGAACAGCACTTACCACGTGTTTGTGGTCGCTGTCAACAACTACGGAGAATCATTACCTTCTAGTATGCTGTTGTTCAACGTTACTGATACTGGTTAGTTGAAAATAATTTATTAGATTAGTGAGTTTTCTACTTCAAGGACCATGATAAGAAGATTTCCCAGTGTCAAGGCGGTTGCAATACACAAAATTGCAGGTTCAATGTGTTGAATGTGCTTGTGCGATCTACATGTAATTATTGAACGTGCATGTTCCTTGATCAATAGTAGGCCAAGATTAATTCCTTATTTAGAGGAGGCTTGTCTTTGCTGCGGGACGTTCAGGGGTTAGTTGACTCGACAGGCTCGCCAAACTGCTCAGGATGCCGAGTCATTAGTATTAAGTTTACCTTATTTCCTGCCTGTTTCTATACGAATAATTGGACTTATGTTTTAGAGTGAATTTAAAATTGACACGTTTTGTCAACAGAAGAGAAAGAAGTAGCTGGAATCCCATCACCACCGCACTCATTGTCGGTATCATCCCACTCTGCCACCTGGCTCACTCTCACATGGCAGCCTCCGCAGTTCTCGCAGCCGGATGAAAAAATTACATACACGTAAGTACTACTGTTCAATTTTTGTTACTTTAAAAATAATATCTAAGTATAAAGAATGTATTCAAATGATAGACAAAAATAAAAAACGTTTCTTTTAAAACTTTTAATAACAACGTAATAATTATTTTGTAAAAATAAATTTTTGGCAGAATCAGCGTCTGTGTGTTATAGTCACATTTTATTTTTGCGCGTGGCATTGCGCGGGATAAATAAAAATAGTATATCTTAATTTTATTGTGATTAAGTGACTTTGTAAATAATTAAGTTAAAAATATTTACCTTTTTTCTTGACTTTAAAGTAAGTTTTAAATTTTTTAATCCAAATCTTTTTTTTATGAATGGAGGAACAAATTGTCAATATATTGATTCAGCATTTGTTCTTATATGAATCATTCTGTTTTTGTTATTTTACGGATAAACTTAAAAATTAAACTACTCTATATAGACTGATGCGTTGCTTTAAATACTTTCTGGATAGAATTTAAGGAACAACCAATCTATCTAGATTCTTAATAACACTTTCAATCCACAGGCTATTCTTCAAGTCCCCAAGTCAAGTAGAATCAACGAACGTGACAAACATCACGACTACAGTACCAGGTCATACGCTAGAGAAACTGACTCCTAACACTCAATACGTCATATGGGTGAAGGCGCACGCTGTGGCAGGGGACTCGCAGCCTTCCGAGACCTTGTTAGCTTGGACTGATCCTGCTTATCCTGCGTATGTTGAGGTCAGTATTGCGTATTTATCATAACAGCCCATTAATGGCCCACTGCAGGGACGGGCCTCCTCCCGTGACGGAGGGACACTTGGCCTACTAACACCACGCTGGCCAGACGGATTGGTATAGGGTTTAATATTAAGTTTACCTTCTTTTTATTTCGTAAAGATAATATTCACGGATAGTCCCTTAGTCGGTTTTTACGACACCCATGGGATGAGATAGGATATTTTGTTTTATACATAGTTAAAACAAACTTACATCGTATTGCGATGGGGGTAGCCAAAAACTACTGAGTGCAAAAGCAGGGTTGCAAGGATCGTAATACAAGACTTATATCCTCCAACCCTGCTTTGATTTACTACATTCACAGATTATATTTAAACGTCAGTCATAATTTATTTTTCATTTATTATATTTTTATTGACGATCTCTGTGCTGTAATGGTTGTAGTACAATGGTGTTACACAGACAGAAGTTTCGGGTTTGTTCTTGCTTGGATCATGGATCAAGAAAAATCTGGTCCCAACGACTGTTAATATGTTATGTTATGTCCTCTTATAAAATAGTTATAATTTGATCTTACTTGTAGTTTCAGCAAGTAACAGGTATTTATTAATAGGCTAAGCGATAATCTTATATTGCATTTAGTGCAAATTGTATTTTATATTGAGTCGTAAAATATACGTTTCTTGAAACAGTTTTCTGGTTTTGTGCAGCCATTCTTATTTTCACTTTCTTAAGTTATATTCTGTTATTTGGTGTTTCGAATAAATGAAAAGTTGATTAAAAAAAGGGGTAAATACCTACCTACCAACTTATACTTTGTTTTTTGTATATGTAACGTGTTGTAAAAGTTGTCCACGGAGTACCTTCCCTTTATCGACTTTCTTTTTCTTCACGTTACTGCGTATTAAAAAATGAGAAAATGAAGAAAAAAATTTAAATTATTTATACAATAGTTATATTCAGCCAAAACCCAAAACCTCTTTGGTTAAATTTTCGCTCGCTTGGCGAATTTACGTCCCAGGATAAATGCAGGGAACTGCATACAAAATACTTTTTGTTCCACTCACTCAGTCAGATAGAAAGCAAAACGTTATCCTAAACACAGTTTCACTCTATGTACCTATAAAAAGTGAATAATTTAACGAATCCCTAAATCCCCAATGTACCCTTTAATTGGGATGCGGAACAAACAGCAGGCGTCAGATGTTTTTTAAAACTTATTTTGTACAGGCTGAAGTAACTGAACCGTCCTCTCGAGGCTCGCTGAACAACTAGCTAAATTTAAATTTAGAATTCTAACGGGAATTACGGTTATTTGGAACTAAATTCATATTTTTGTTCTTGGTTTAAATAAATGTCAAATATTTTATCGTTGGCGTTTAAAGTTCTAGTGCTAGGATAGGGCTTTTTCAGTAATGGACAATAATTTATCCTTGCTTATTGAATTTCCAAGACAAGCAATCAGTTCGTGATTACATGGGTAACTGGTGAAAAAAGGACCTAGACAAGGTTTACACAATTTCTCTTAGTCGCTTTATACAACACTCTCGTAACGAGAATAACATTAAATATTATTAGTTTAGTTCGTCAACAGAAAAATTTGTCACGAACCAAGATTTCCATTCATAGAAAAATAAATATTGATTTATCTATTTCTTGGATAAAAGGTTCAAAATATTACTTAAAAATTAACATAATCACTAAAATTGAATACTTAAAATACATTTGTGTATGTGAGTAAAATACTTAAATACATTCGATCCAATATTTCACGTCGCTTGGGGTCTTAGAGGCGTCTCGTTGCGATTATTTAAATGCAAATTGACTCTTTTGAACTCTTATAAGAAAATATATGAATATAAAATGCTTATAGAAAAGAAAAAATATATAGGTACAAATTTACACTTTACCTATAGTTTTTTTTCATTACTTAGTTTTCTATAGGTAAAACGAAGGGGAAAATGCCATGAGTATGAGTTATATTGCCTAATTCTTTCAATTACTTTTTCTTTATCGCAGTCGAATTGACATAAAATTTTCGTAGAGATAATATTTACGAGCTTGTTTTACCATGCTTGACACCATGTTTTCACTACACGTAGGTATAATTATTATTATACACATGCAATTATAGAAAACAAACGTGACGTGACTGGTTTCTAGCTTCCTCAATTATACAAGATAGTATCATTGCAGACTTAATAAGTGGCATGAACTACTGTACACTACTGTGCACAATAGGTCATAGTTACATACATACATACATAAACTCACGCCTTATCCCGTCCGGGGTAGGCAGAGACGACAGAACGCCACTTGTCACGATCCTGGCAAACAGATTAGGCCTCGTCAACATTCATTAAGCGAGTCCTACATGCGCGTCGGTTACGAGTGCTCTTTATTTGGCCCTTCTCCAATATGCTACGTAGTCATAGTATGAGTCATAGTTTCGTAGGTACTATACCCATCAGTGGCGAAGGGTGGATTTTTATAAAAGGGAAGCCGAAGTTCCGTGGACTTCCGTTCTATTTTATATTCTGTAGTTCATAGGTATTCGTGAGAAAATGTTTCGATTTTAGTTGTCCCGAACTCATGTGAAAAGTTATACAAAACAAATACGAAAATGTTTCTCTGTTTGAAAGATTTCTTTGATCAATTAGATTAATTGTTTATATTGCTATATCCTAAATCAATCTACATACTTACTTACTTTTAGAATCTGAGAATACTGCCTGTAAGCCACTTACTTACACGTATCGAAATGAGATAATTGTATTAAAATGTTTCGTAAATCCACAGCGCCGGCGCGCCCCAAAGTGCGCCAATAAATCCAAACAGCGCGCGTTTCTTATATTCATAATTTAATTTCGAGAATGATGTTTTATCACACAACACAAACATAATAGGATAGACAATTATCTAACACTATTAACGTGTCCCATAAAACAACAAACTATTAAATCTGCTGATAAATAATACAAACAAGTACTTACAAAAATATTCCATAGGATCCCAACCCAACGCACTACGACAAAAATAAAGTCAACCAATGCACAACACTTAATACACAAACATAAATAATTAAACATACTAATTTTTACTAAAACAAGAAAGCGAATTTTAATATAACCTATTTGCAGAAAATAAATAATTCTGTTTTTTCTTCTAATGGTCCTATCGTTTACCGATGATTCTGCCAAATTCAAGATGGAGAGAATAAATAAAATAAAAAGAAATAAATATAATTAAAAGCTGAAAATTCAGAAGAAAATCTGATTTCTATTAGATTTAAATAGGTAATTGATAAAAATAAAAAGGAATGTCAATGGCAAATTAAGTAACGTGAAATGAAACTTCGTTTGAATTGGTCGGTCCACTGGTTGCAATAGTGCTTTCTCGCTCTCGCAATGTTGTAGTTGTATCTTTTATCCTTTTCAATAAGCCGGTGGCCACCGGCTTATAGGGTACCTTAGATCGATGAAGACAAAGTGTCAACGTTTTGCACGTGACCGTACGATTTCCATACATTCTGTTGTACTGAATTCCTAATTTCGAGACCGGCTTACCGCCGCCTCGCGCATGCGCGCTTTACTCTCTGACTGAGCCATAACAAGTTGTTAGTTGACAACCTTTACTAAATGGCGTTATGAGTACGTAAATAATTATATAGAAAATTACTAATACTATAATTATGTATTATTATTGCGATTTACGTAAGAGAATATTTTTTTATTTTACTTATATTATTTTGTATTGAGTGGATGTTGCGTCATTGATTTATAATTGATTAATAGGCAATGCTAGGCGGTTTTTGCAAAGGTAAGCCGGTAGGAATCGAGTTATATGGACACTTCGCCACTAATACCCATAGTAAAACAATTGGGTTATGAGACTTAACCACTTTTGTCTAGGATAGACAGTGCTGGCGTGGGTATGGTCTGGTGACGGCCATAAGCGGCGTTACCACATAACATTAGGTAATCTGCTAGCTTGCCTAATAGCTAAAAATACCTATTTATTTATTAGTACGGGAACGGGCATTAATACGTGGTGTGGAAAACATAGGAAACTATATATTACTTTTCTTTCACATTAAGAACAATTAACGCTATCTACTTACTCACCAAACAAACAAAATATTGTATTACAAATGTTAGACAACATTATTATTTAAATTAAATATTTTATACTACTGTTCCAAGCAATTATATTTATTATACACACAAATATATGACTTGTTGATCGTAGCTACCAAGTCTCCCTTTGGTCTTTGTGGTGACGGAGTAAGAATACAATATGCCACCATCCCATCTTATCCCATGGGTGTCGTAAAAACCGACTAAGGGACTATCCGTGAATATTATCTTAACAAAATAAAAAGAACGAAAACTTGAAATTAAACCCTATACCAATCCGTTTGGCCAGCGTGGTATTAGTAGGACAAGTATCCCTCCGTCACTGGAGGAGGCCCGTCCCTGCAGTGGGACATTAATGGGATGTTAGGGATTAATGGGATGATGATGATGATGAAGTCTCCCTTTCAGATTTACATATACCATTATCCAATCTAATTGTGTAATTATTTTTATAAAATAAATACTATTATTTTTGTATCTTCAAACAGCCGCCATCAGTTAACCCGGTGAACCTAGTAGTGGAAGGATCGAGCATGACGATACTTTGTATCGCGATGGGTACCCCCACACCCACCATATCACTGTACATATCGGGTAAGTCACTATTGTATTAATACCTATACATAAGTAATAATCTACTATATAAAAATAAGTCGGGTTTTCCTTCCTGACGCTATAACTCCAGAACGCACGAACCGATTTCCTCGGTTTTGCATTCGCTGGAAAGGTCTCGGGCTCCGTGAGGTTTATAGCAAAGAAAATTCAGGAAAATTTTCAACAGAAAAGCTGAAAAATAATGCCCGTGCGAAGCCGGGACAGGCCGCTAGTCTACTATATAAAAATAAGTCGGGTTTTCCTTCCTGACGCTATAACTCCAGAACGCATGATCCGATTTTCACGATTTTGCATTCGTTGGAAAGGTCTCGGGCTCCGTTAGGTTTATAGCAAAGAAAATTTAGGAAAAATTTGAACAGAAAAGTGGTAAAATAATGCCCGTGAGAAGCCGGGACGGACCGCTAGTATAGTATAAAACAAAGTCGCTGTCGCTTTCTGTCCGTCCTTAAATTATGTGTTTAAATCTATGAAACTACGCAACGGATTTTCAAGATGAGATTTTTTTTCTATTAACGTTGACGGACGGACTTGCAGCTACGATAAAAAGAATTTGGCCTACTAATACTATACTGGCCAAGTTTTTACACTTAGCAACCTAAAAAGACTCCTAACTTTCTGGGATGACTTTTTTGGGAAAATATAAAATAGGCCAAAACGCTGGCCATGCAGTTTAATATAGGATTTTATATTAACTTAGGTATGTTGATTTCGTACCTATATGTATTAGTAAATTTTCTATGGTAGGCCTTTTCGACACACATGAGTTGCGATGGTCATCATCAAAACCAATAATTTTCTAATTAAAAAACCGACTTCAACAGGAGTCGGTTAAAAACCATCCGGATAACAATTTCTAAGATTAGTATTAAATAAATTTCTGCAGTCGTCTTCATCATAAGATCATGTTTGTGTAAAGTTTTCATTAATACGAATAAAATAAGCCCAAACACTAGGTAGCTGCTATATACCGTTGAGAAGTTTCCTCGACCCTCAGTCGTCTTCATCATCAGATCATGTTTGTGTAAAGTTTTGTAAAGTTTTCATCAATACAATTAAAATAAGCCCAAACACAAGATAGCTGCTATATGCCGTTGAGGTGTTCCCTCGACTCTCGGTGGTCTCCAGGATCTGACCAGTTCTAACTCTTGATTATTTGGTAGTGACGTCAGAGATGCACATGTATGACAAGATTTTACACAATGCGTCTCTACAATTTTCAAGAGATGCCCTCGATTTCTCTGGGATCCCGTCATCCAGATCCAGATCTGGTGACAATGGGACCAAATGGGAAGCATACCCATACAAACAAAAAAAAAATTTTTCAAATCTTTTTAGCCGTTTTTGAGAAATCAGGTAACAAACACAAAAGAAAAAAAATACAACCGAATTGAGAACCTCCTCCTTTTTTTGAAGTCGGTTAAAAAATAAAAGCAAGCGAGTTAGCAGTAGGCCAATTTTCCGTATGGAAATACCCTTTCATGATTTATGATGAAAATTTCTAAATTCTTCTTACTCATAGTATTAATAACAAATATCTTACTATTTATTTACCAGGTCGATTGGTCCGTCAAGAGGTGACCCGTCACATGGTGACAGTGATCCACAATGTGACTCGTGACATGGATCAAATTTCTTGTTACGCCGACAATGGGTACGGCACGCCTATGCAGGCTTCCAGGAAGATTAATATTTCACGTAAGTGCTTTTGAGATCTGTGTTTTTATTAAACTGTTTCTTGTGTTGGAATGTTACTGTGTTTTTAGTTAGTTTTAAATATTTCTTACCAGATACTTTTTTATCTGTGATTAAAACACTGTTAGATGAATGTTTGATTAGATGTGCTCCATTACATATACCAAACTTCATTCTATTAAGTATAATTATTATCTATTGAAAAATCAGAAAAAAACGTTAGTATAAAAAATGTAACTTCTGATAAAATCTTCATACAAAACGGCAATTTCATAGGTAAAGACCTTTATTCATTGGTAAAGACCTAAGAGTTATTTAGTGTCTGTTTGAGTGTGTGTCTGTGTGTTCACATATATTTCATCCATTAACAAACACAATGCAAACAAAGGTTCTATGTGTATTTTTGTTGAGATAATGAAATACTTTGATCATCCCGAAAACGCTTTAATAAAGTTATAGCTCTAATTGACAGTTTGAATCCCGCTTTGAGTTCAAACTTCTAGAAAATAAAATTCTCAGTTAATTAATTAATAGCCTCGACGGTATGTCTGTACTATGCGAGTACTATGAACGAGATCACGAATGGTACCGCACGCAAAGTATATTATTTATACGATCCACAAATAATATTCTTGGGTCTGGAGGTTTCTCATTCATTATTATCTATACTAATATTTCCCATTTATCGGGGAGTGTCATAGGCTATATAGTATCACGCTATGACTAATAGGAGTGGAGCAGTAATGAAATATGTTTAAACAAAGGGACGCGTTTTTTTCGCCGCCCAACGAAGTGGGCACGGATCAGCTAGTTTTTAATATGTTTCATAAAAGTTCCTATGACACACCGCACACGTAATGATTTCAAGTGCGTGAATTGACAATTTTCGATAGCTTCAACGACTTAATGTTACTAACTCAAATTCTCGTTCCAACTCCTTAACAAAACCAAACTTCCATCTCCCACAGACGTACCAACAATCCAAGCATCAGGTATAACAATGGCTGCAGCAGGAGACATCGTGATACTGGAATGTAGAGTACAAGCGTTACCTAAGCCGACGATAGCGTTCTGGAGAGACCCCAACGGCAGGACTCCAGTTATTGATGGACCTAACTATTCGATTGAACTTGTTGCTGATACTGAGGTAAGAGAATAAAACTGTAGTTCACAAAATCATTAAAAAATACAACAAAAAAGTAGTGTCACTTTTATTAGTACATATTACTTATTTGATGAATATTATTTTTTTACGCAATTCTTTTAAAAAATCTCAAATACAACCTACTAAAATAAAAATTCTGCGATGTTAATTAATTTCAGAGTATCAAAGTTAACGTCAACTATTTCCACCCTAACAAGGCAATCTGCCAGTAGATGGTTTGTTTCAAGTATTTTGACTTTATTTGATTGACTGCCTCGATACCAAAGCGTTCGTTTACCGCAAGGTCGCGGATTCGAATCACAAGCGAGATAATAATTTGCTTGATTCATTTCGGAGGTTCTTTGTGTCCGTTAATTTTATCTATGTCAAAGATCCCGCGACATCGATGCCCAGAGCGGAAAATACTGTCTTTTTTATTCTGAATATACAACTATAAAAAAATTCAAATATCTCCCAGAATTTTATAATGTGTGTTCAATATTAACTATTAAATTTATTTCAGGACCAAACAAAATACACAATGCGTCTAACAATAAAGAAGATAGCAGAGTCTGACGAGGGAGATTACTTCTGTCACGCGGAGAACGCGTTCGGAAAGACTTTGAGGCCTGTGTCCGTCAGGCTGAGGCCCACTATGCCTCATCATAACGTCACTGCTTGTTGTACACAGGTATTGTACAGAAATATTTTAGAATCATCATAACAGCCCTTTGATGTCCCACTGCAGGGACGGGCCTTCTCCTGTGACGGGGGCGTACTTAGCCTAAGGAGCCTGTAAGGAGAACTCCTTCATTTTATTTCGTAAAGATAATATTCATGGATAGTCCCCTAGTCGGTTTTTACGACACCCATGGAATGAGATGGGGTGGTGATATCTTGTATTCTTACTCCGTCACCACACGGATTTAATTCGTAGATATAATATTAGTAAACTTTCCATTGGTAGACCTTTTCAACACACAAGAGTTGCGATGGTGGGATCGCAGATATTATATCATCAAAACCAAAAAATAAAAAACTACGTCCCACTGCAGGGACGGGCCTCTTCTCGTGTCGGAGAGATACTTGGCCTACAAATACCACGTTGGCCAGACGAATTAGGTTTAATTTCAAGTTTTCCTTCATTTTATTTCGTAAAGATAATATTTACGGATAGTCTCTTAATCGGTTTTTATGGACACCCATAGGATGAGATCGGGTGGTGACATATTGTATTCTTACTTTGTCACCACACGGAGATTTTTAGAATAATTGTGTTAAATAGCTGATAATTTTATTACTTTTTAGAAAACACATGAATATACCCATAGCAATGCAGCAAGCATTAATTTTCATATACACAAATAGTCCAATCAATAAAGTAGTTATAGAGTGCGTGAGTCACTATGTGGTAGGAGTATTTCTACTGGAGAAACCACGTTAAAACAAAACCGCCGTGCTTTTTTTTGAGCTTGATTCAATGTACTGTTGTATTTGATTCAATGTTGGTGCAAGATTGGCCTTATCTACCTCAGAGGTGGTGCGGAAATCTTCAATCTATATAAAACTCAAAGCTGTCTGTCATAGTTATCTATCAACGCACAGCCCAAACCACTGGACAGATCTGGCTGAATTTTGGCATGCAGGTAGATGATATAACGTAGGCATCCGCTAAGAAAGGATTTTGATAAATTCCAACCCTAAAGGGATAAGATAGGGGATGGAAGTTTGTATGTAACTTTGTCAATTTCAAACCGATTAGGCTGAGACCAAGCATGCATATGCTACTGTATATTGAAATAAGCCTTATTTTTCATAATATTTATAAACGCGACCGAAATCGCGGGAAAAAGCTAGTGTGTGCATATAGTCGAAAATACGACTTTTCTGCCCTCTAAAGTCACGATATCTCGAAAGCGATGCTTTTTAGGAGAAAAGTGTTGAGATATTTTTTGTACAGAATTTTACGATCTACAAACTTTGTCTGAACCATTTTTCGATAGCTCTCGTAGTTTCAGAGATATACGCAAAAAACGGAAAAAAACGCAAAATTCAGAGAGACCTTTGACCCTCCCTTTCCCCTCCGCCTCACCTCCTAGAGGTGGGGACTTTTAGTATGTTATCTCTCTAAGTATCCTGAATAAGTTTCTGTAGAAATCACTTAGGTTCCCGCTCACGCACTCTATACCCCCCTTTGAGTCATTCGTTGACTGGACTAAAACGTATGCGTGGAACGAGAGTAAAACCTAAGAACTCTACATAGCAGTCAGTCATTATGATTACTACGTATTAAGTTACGTTGTTGATCATGGCTTACAGATGGTAACAGTTGTAATAAAGTTAATAGGAAAAAAATCTTATATTTAAAAGAACTTAATAAATATTAAAATAGGACGAAATTATCACGGCATGGTATGTAACATAATTTTGCTTGATGTTTCGGAACAGGTTAAGTACGTACACTGCCTAAGACCAAGGCTGAAACGTAAATCAACTTATAATGTTTATAAGATATGCAACAACTTAAAACTTAATAAATCTTAGTACTAAAAGTAAGTAGATACCTACCTCAGCATAGAAGAGAAAAAGCTTCGTTTGTATCTGGAACAAGAGACAATAGCGCTCTCACAGATCCATTTGGTCCATTGTTTGCTTTGTATGTTAAAATATTTCTCTTTCACTATCATTATTATAAGCTACAAACTTTTATTTATAAAATATAAATCATAAAAGCCTATTAATGTCCTACTGCAAAGCTGGGATGTTAATACAACACTAACCAGAAGAATTACTATATTGTTTTGCGTTAAGTTTATTTTCGTAGACATTATATCTGCGAACGTCAATCAATATTTACGACACCTTTAAGCAAGGTGTCGTAAAAGTTGACCATACATTCTGACTCTATTACCACACGGATACGGTTTACTAATGTTTGTCATAATTTTAAATGCCATAATTTCATATGCTATAACAATATTTGCCATAATATCATTAGACATAACGCCAAATAAGCTCGATGGAGCCCCGCTTCGCGGGTCTCATACTTTAGCGTGGTTTAAAAAATAAACCTAACCTAACCTATCCATGTCAGATTGCTCTAAGCCGGGGTGTTAACCATAATTGTGTTATGGCAAATGAATATTATGACTGAGGATGATTATGGCAAACAAAATTATTACAAATGAAATTATGGAAAACAAGAGAATACCCACGGATACCATATTTAGTATTTCATTTGAGAGCACGTAAATTTGGGTCCCGGTTGTGATCGTAGTGACACAGTCTTTATGTTACTTTAGAGGCTTGCAGAAATATCGACACCTGGCCTGGTTGGCCACTAACGACACAGAAAGAAAGAAAGAAGAAGAACCTAGCTTAACAACATTATTTTTGATTCAGATGAATGTATCATCGACGTGCCTAGACGCGTGCAGTTTCCACCTCGACATGGACAGTGTTATGGACCGACCTGAATGTATGAGCGACTTCGATAAGCTCATGAAGTGCGCTGCAGATGGCTCTGGTAAGCTATTACTGAATTATTTTATAAAACTTTATATGAATTAGGTTTGCTGTAAGTTATAGCTATCCCGTCACGTCTCTAAAAGCTTGGCAACTTCCGTACGTGTTTTTGGTCTATCAAATCTAGTGCGAATAAGCATACCATCTAGGTGTGATTGTGTGTATTTTTTGGTCTAGGTGTTTTATGCCAACAACTGTTGATTTTATTAATTAGATGTAGTTCTTGGGTAAATATATATTTTTTACATACTTCAAAACTTTTAATTTGCTTCGGTTCATTTCCCTAAGGTCCCAAAAAGACCTTGACCCACAAAAATGACTAATTTCCCACATTACTCAAGGTTGTAAGGTCATCGGCAGGCGATCACGACAATCAATTGGCAACCACAACGTCACAATTTTTTAATATCCTCACTGTTCCCAGATCACCGCAGCTGCTGTGCATCATGGGGTGTTCCACGTAACTGCTTGGAGCTGTGTCGCGGCGGCAGTGTGTCTAAGCCCTGTGCTCTCACTCATGCGAGGAGAGCTCTCGCTTGCTTCAGAGATTCTGGACCAAGACTGCCTGGACCTCCCAGGAATCTGAAGGCACATGTTGCGCCAACGCCTAATTCCGTTTTGTTAAGGTAAGTTCGCGAAAGAACAACAGATTTGATAACATCATCAACTCCCTCATTCATCTACTTTACGCCATGAAACACATTATGAGATCATATGAAATGGTGACGCTACAACCAAAACATCAAGATAAAATTACTCCAAAATTTATAACACTTTTAAAAAGACAAAATTTTGCTAAATTTCATAATTTCTTATTTTTACTACCAGTTGGGAGCCACCTCTAAAGAACCCACAAACAGTATACCTATACCGGGTGTTCTGGCGAGCGTACGGCGCCAAGATGCCAGAGAAACTGGACACCAGTGAGACTAGCGTTGTGCTCACTGGTCTACAGGATGATGTGCGGTATGAGTGCGTTGTTAAAGCGGCTAATGAAGTTGGTAAGTTGGTGTCCGTAAATTAAGTACATATATATATGTCGGAGACGGTTGTAAATAGAAATAGTGGATAAGCTATGGTTTTCATAATTATTCTATTTACGTTATAAACGTTTGATAATATTATCAAACGTGGTCTGTTAATTCATAAAATGATTTATCTACTAGCTACGAACTTATATTGACAACCTATTATGATAACAAATAACTTTGGTTATGTTCTAAACAAATAACCTAACTTGTCATTTTAGTTTTAATTGTAAAACGCTATTAAATCATGATTGTTTCTTTATGATAATTACTCTTGTAATATTTGATTAGCTTTAACAATGTTTACCTTAATAGAAGTAGATCATTGTAGTTTGCATTGGTAAACACTTGGCGGAAGTGCACGCCATTGGACAGAGTTGTCAGAGAGGGAGAGCAAGGTGGGGGCATCGCCCTATATAAGAGCGCGCACTTAGTAGTGCAGGCAGTCTCGTATTCGGACCTGACTCATGCAGAGCTCATGCTCCCGACAAAACTGTCGGTTTACCCGGTGCAGCTACGCTGTATATTTCTACATAGCTGTATTGCTGCTCCTAAGCCGATACACTTTGTAAATGCATTTGGGTGGCTCTGCCACTGTACGAACAATGGACCTTAAGGTCCGTTCGTTGTCGTCCTGATTGTTATTATTTGTGTACTTAGCTATTTGTGTTATTTTAATGTGTTAGCCACCGAACCATAGGTTATATACCGCTCAGTGCCGATCCTAGGTTCTACATCAGAAGTGGGATATGAATGAAAGCCACCCAGTCAGCCCACAGCCAGCGTAGTAAGTGAGTCTCCGGGTACCCTGTACTGTACCGACCGGGTGAGCTCGTTTCATTTTATTTGAATTAATACAGTGCTCACTGTTGTAGGGTATTGCTAACAATTATTATAGCATACCATATTAACGTACTTACTGTGATACTGTGTAATAAATTGTTCTGGTTCCATAGGGTATGGTAGTGGTACTGGACACTACACTATAGTAGTTTTATCTGTTTAGGTTTTAATTTTGACTATTATTGAAGTCGATGACTAAGTTTTAATTTCTTATTACATGTTTTATAAAGACTATAATTTGTGAATAGATAGGGTATAATAATAGTCCTACATTTGATAAGATGACAAGTTATAATTGATAATATGACATTGAAAAAGAGGTTAATATCTGTCAATGATAAATAAGGTGATAAAGGGATCTTACTTTGTTAAGTAACAGTTATTTGCCCTTGTAGGTACGCTAACATTAATGCATCGCGTTACCACATACCCGTTTTCAGGCATTATACGCGACTAACGTATTTTAATGCAATGGTTATAATTTAATTTTAATTTTAACTATAATTATTAAAAAAATAATGTTATGAAGAAAGGAGAATAGTTGATGTCTATGTAGCAATTACGTCTAAGTACTATATTGCTGGTTTACTAGTTCTTTATTGAATAGAAATGGTTTAAATGTTGTAGTTCAGATTAGAATTTATTTCATTTGAATAAAATCGTAACTACCTGTGTGAGATATGAAAGTTAATTGTATTTTGATATTTTAGTAGCTTTATTTGATAGATCAAATTGATTTGTCACAATGGACTACAGTATTGATACAGTGATTTTATTTGAATGATCAAATTGATTTGTCACAATGAACTACAGTATTGTGATTTTAAGTTTTTTATTTAGGTTACTTTTATTGTGACTAAATGGTTCTTCTTTTAGTTCTTTCTTTATTTAGTATAGTGTTGGGTCGTGTATACAATGACAGAGCGTTGTTGTTTATTATAGTGTGATTTAAATTGACATTTTATTGCTTACTGTTAAGGATTATTGAATTACTTAGACTGACTCACGTCTTCTTTAGACGGTACGCATTTTGTGCGTTTAAGTAACGTTGTGTAAATAATGGATACCTAATTTACCTAGTCATTAGGACAAAAGTGTTACTAAGTAACCTTAAATTACATAGCACTAACAAAAGTATGACGTTAGCTAGACAATCGTATTACTATGAAAGTAAGAAGGCAAATATTTCTTGCTATTGTAGGAACTCCAAATAATATCAACTTTATCATGTCTTAAAATTCAAAAAGGTATTTGATTGTTATTTTCTATTGTTAAAAATAATTAATGGTTAAAAGTGTAAGTCACTATTTGTTGTTTAATTTATGTTAATTTAAAATTTAACAACGTTTACGTGGTGCTTTTTGATGATGAGTTACCGAGTAATTATGCCCACAATTAGTAGGGAATTAGTTTCTTATAACTGAGCTGACTGATAATTGCCTTTTAAGTGAATAAAAGTGCAAAGGCGAACTTATTACCTAACTAACTGTATTGGCAAGATACCACGATTATATTTGGCTAAATGGTGCGAAGTCTTTTAGTTCTTTTAAAGTAAAATAGGACCCTTCCTTTACAGGGTTAGTTTTGAAAGTATTGGTGAATCAAATTATGTGTCCTCAACGATAAAATTACCAACTGAGACTATGTTGATTCTGACGAGTACAAACTTTCGTTAAAGTATAGTGTAATTTTATTTAAAGTGTTATAAAAATTATTAATTTTGTTATCATGTTTTAAACACTTTGTTTATTCGATAAAGATGTCGTTAATGTGCAGTGATAGATATACCTAGAGTGGGAGATTGATATAGAGCTACTATACGAGCATAGTATGTTTGCTTACAAATATGCGAAGGGGACATACCAATCAATGTAAAATTGGTAAGATAATAATTAATGATGTTTGAGTTTCTTATTCTGGGAATCGTTACCCGTTTTGTTTATGTAGTGTGGTAGAGTTGTCCACGTTGAGTTAAGACCATACTAAGTTTAAAGGTTATTTTAAATAATTGAATTTTTAGATGGTGATAGACACCTATTTGATAAAATCTTTGAAAACTAATAGTTTGCAAATGTGCCTATGATAGTGTTTGAAGAATGCCTGATTTTCCGGTCACTGTTTTTGTAATATCAATGTTGACGATGATGTTAAGTCTGTTACTCACATAGCATAAACTTTATTGACAAGGTTGTTGACTCCAGTGTAGGTTGTCTGTGTTGACGCCGCGGTTGTCTATATGACGCTAGAGTTGTCTATGTTGACGCTTAAGTTGTCTAGTTGTTGACGCTTAAGTTGTCTATGTTGACGCTTAGGTTGTCTAGTTGTTGACGCTTAAGTTGTCTATGTTGACGCTTAAGTTGTCTAGTTGTTGACCCTTAAGTTGTCTATGTTGACGCTTAGGTTGTCTAGTTGTTGACGCTTAAGTTGTCTATGTTGACGCTTAGGTTGTCTAGTTGTTGACGCTTAAGTTGTCTATGTTGACGCTTAAGTTGTCTAGTTGTTGACGCTTAAGTTGTCTATGTTGACGCTTAGGTTATCTAGTTGTTGACGCTTAAGTTGTCTATGTTGACGCTTAGGTTGTCTAGTTGTTGACGCTTAAGTTGTCTATGTTGCCGCTTATGTTGTCTATGTGTATTGACGCTGTGGTTGTCTATATGACGCTTTGGTCGACTGTTTGACGCCTCAGTTGTCTGGATGTTGACGCTTAAGTTGTCTATGTTGACGCTTAGGTTGTCTAATTGTGTTGACGCCCGAGTTGTCTATGTTGACGCTTTGGTTGTCTAGCTGTGTTGACGCTTAAGGACGCTTAGGTTGTCTAGTTGAGTTAACGCCCGAGTTGTCTATGTTGACGCTTTGTTGGCTAGCTGTGTTGACGCCCGAGTTGTCTATGTTGACGCTTTGGTTGTCTAATTGTGTTGACGCCCGAGTTGTCTATGTTGACGCTTAACTGGATGTCTAGAGACTTAGAGGTTGATCTTGACGCTCATGCGGGTTGTCTATTCGACTCCAATCGGTCGAATCCCATGGTGTGATTTCGACAAGTTTATGCTATGTGTAGTGTTGTGTTTGATCGTCAAATTATTTAAAATAGTTTTGGTAAACCACCTTGAGAAATTAATGTGACTGGTTAGGATTTTTCTTATCACGTGTCATAAGTTTATTTTCTTTTCTTGTTGTCAGAAAGGCCGAACGATATCTAACTGGTAGTTACAAGATTACACGAGGACGTGTACAAGTCAGTTCTGGCCGTGTCGGAGACGGTTGTAAATAGAAATAGTGGATAAGCTATGGTTTTCATAATTATTCTATTTACGTTATAAACGTTTGATAATATTATCAAACGTGGTCTGTTAATTCATAAAATGATTTATCTACTAGCTACGAACTTATATTGACAACCTATTATGATAACAAATAACTTTGGTTATGTTCTAAACAAATAACCTAACTTGTCATTTTAGTTTTAATTGTAAAACGCTATTAAATCATGATTGTTTCTCTATGATAATTACTCTTGTAATATTTGATTAGCTTTAACAATGTTTACCTTAATAGAAGTAGATCATTGTAGTTTGCATTGGTAAACACTTGGCGGAAGTGCACGCCATTGGACAGAGTTGTCAGAGAGGGAGAGCAAGGTGGGGGCATCGCCCTATATAAGAGCGCGCACTTAGTAGTGCAGGCAGTCTCGTATTCGGACCTGACTCATGCAGAGCTCATGCTCCCGACAAAACTGTCGGTTTACCCGGTGCAGCTACGCTGTATATTTCTACATAGCTGTATTGCTGCTCCTAAGCCGATACACTTTGTAAATGCATTTGGGTGGCTCTGCCACTGTACGAACAATGGACCTTAAGGTCCGTTCGTTGTCGTCCTGATTGTTATTATTTGTGTACTTAGCTATTTGTGTTATTTTAATGTGTTAGCCACCGAACCATAGGTTATATACCGCTCAGTGCCGATCCTAGGTTCTACATATATTTATATTATAGTCACCTATTACGAAAGTGAAAAGTATCCCAAAAATACTTTTAGGAACGTAATTAGTAACATCCTTCATCCCGCAGGTGTCGGAACTGTCGAGCTATGAATGTAGACGAAACAACAGTTTGTAAATTCATAGCACAATATCGCTTTAAATCATCATGACTTTATGTATTGATGTCCCTATTCAGGAACAGTCCTCCTCCAATGACGAAGGATCTGCTGATTATTGTACCAACGTGATCTATTGAAGTTTGCCCTGGTACCTGCTGCATAAGCCACTAACTGACCAACGATCCAAACCAACGTCATTAAAACTCATTTTCCTTCACAGGTACATCATCACTAAGCGCACCAATAATGTTCACAACAGCCGGCCAGGAGTCAGGAGCGGCCGCGGCTCCAGTCAGTAGTAGTAGCACTGCTTCAGCTGTAGGAGTGGCCATGGCCTGTATATTAGTAGCAGCCATATTGTTAGCTGCTGGATTTTATTATAGATATAGAAAGGTAATATTTTGATGAGTACCTTTTAATGGAAGTAGAACGGCAGCAGTTTGTCAAACTATCTCAACCTAAGGGTCAGGCATAGGGCTTAGTTGGCTTTTGACAATGTAGTCGTCAAAACTGAGTTTCAAAACTCAACTTAAGGTCATATGCATATAAAAGAAAGTTACAGTATTTAAAAAGAACCTTATATATCTAATTTGAAATTAACAAAAGATACCCAGAATTCAGCCTTGTGGCACTCCGGATGAAACACTAGGTATTCCTTAGGCGCACGGTTTTTTATTTTATCGGTAAAGTTCAACCTTTTGTTAAATAATTTCGTTGAAGGATTTATAAATAAAATTGTTCTTTTTTCAGAACCTTATACTTAAAGCGCAAGGGGGAGTAGCATTCGAAAACCCAAGCTACCTCAGAGAAACGAACCCTGATACTGTTGTGAACGTAAGTAAAACTGTAATCTTCCAAAATAAAGGCGTTTGCGGTATGAGGCTGTCATTCATGAGTTGACAGGTCCTAATTCAACGCAAAGAATTGTTTTCATTACAGTGCAGGGACAAATCTTCTCCAGTGACTTAGGAAATCTTACTCTGCTGATTAATATTCCGCTGTCTAAACGTGTTGGTACAGAGTTTTGTATCGAATTTTCCTTCTTAATCATATTGATTTTTCTGTTAAGTAGTAATTTTTTAATCGATATTTACGATGCCCTTGGAATAAAATAGGGTTGTTCGACTTATCATCTCACTCGATATCACTATAAATCTGTAACAACTTCTTTTAAAGTTCTGCAGGACGGATCGGACTTCAGTGGTGTAAATCCTTGATAATGTAACACCTTAATGACTATATGGAATATCAACATTAAAAACCAATATTTCTTTCAGGGCTCAGTACCAAATGGAACAGCCAATGGTAACGGGGTTAATGGTGTAAACGGGGTCGCAAATGGAGTGTCAAACAGTTCAGCCTGGAGACAGGAGACGCTTAACAACCCCAGCACGACAATTCCTACCCAGCGGGAGGTAGACCCTACGCTGTATGAGGAGTTGAAGCTCGGTCAGGATGGTGCTGGGTTCAAGAGACTGAAGCCATAGGTAATAATGTGGGATGTGTCTTGTCCATCTTTACTGTATTTAATAAAGATGTCAACTGCTGCTTTTCCCTGAATGTTTTTTTATAATTTTGCTCAGAATTGTTTATGTAAAAGAACTCATATAATGCTTAGCTTTCCTATGCACCTAAGAAACAAAGTGCTAGCGCAAGCGCAGCGAGGTGCTAATTTAGGTTTGAGACCTAGTACTAATAGATTTTATACAGTACCAGAATATTTAAGGCATTACAAGTTTTTTTAAATAGGTTTCCATTTGAAGAGCTCTGTCAGTGGTAGCTTTTGTAATAATTATTATTGCATTATAAAATACATTTTTGACATTATTAATTCCTTATAACTGTACTGTACATAATGTATTGAACGCGTATAATATCCCGCAGCCCGTCGTGTCGCGCCGCTCCCCGCTCCGCTCGCCGCGGCTGTCGTCGCCGCGCGTGGCGCCGCGCTACTGAGCGACACGCGACACACACTAGCGACAACAAACGCGACACACATCGCGACATACATCGCTCGCTAATAACACTTATTATTTAATACACCTCTACGATTGTAAACCATGACATTTGATAGTAAAACATTAGTACTGTTTTTCAAAGTAATGTAATAACGAAAATTGCCCTTTGGATCATTATATTTAGAAATAAATATAGTCAAGTATGAAATTCTGGAAAAAATATTTAAGCGACGTAAACTCATTCTGTACACTTTAGTCTGAGACAGTCAATATAAAAAAGTTTTTGAATTTGTACGAACTTGAATATGACAATATGCCTTCATTCTAATAAAGTATAATTAAAAAATTTAAATTCATACATTTATCAATTTTTTTCTGAACAGTGTCAAAATATTATTGGAAAATTTATTTAGTTTTGACTGACTCAGACTGAGCAGATGGCGCTTATTTCAAAAATTGTAACATTTAAAAGTTTATGTGACTATTTTAGAAATTTTCTTAAAAAAAAGCGAGTGGTGTACCAAAATTGAACATTAAACTTTAGTGTTTAAATTGTTTAGTTACCGTGGCAGCGGAGTGTAGATAATAATATATTAATAATAAAAAAAAGTAATTATATTTTCAGTATCGTACTTGTTGTGATTTTAACCAAAAAGAGAAGACCTCATACTTCTTGTCATTTCATGTAAATATTTGTGAACACTAGCGAACGACGGAAAGAATCTAATGAATTAATACATTTGATTTACATAATAAATATGACTAATCGTTGTAACAGCCCATTTAGAAATGAAATGTGTTAAATTATGACTTGTATAAATATGATTCTTTTTTTAAGTCGTTAGTTAGTAATAATGACAGATTTGCTTTTACGCCATTTATGTTCTACTTTATTCTATCTTTGGTACCAACAAAATAATAAATATCTAATTTTAAATTAGACATCTTTACTGTAAACATGCTTTTATTATAATTAAATAATTTATTTGATAGAAATATCAATATACCAATTACCTTCTAAACATATCTCATTACGATGTAAGCAAAAATATACATTATAACGTACCTTATAAAGATTAAAGTGGCGTAAAAGTCATTCTTAAAATATCAGAAGTTCTATTAATCCCTAGCTTCATTAATGAAGAAAGAATTAGGTCATTCTATGAACAAAAATGTGCCTTCGAATTATATTGTCTAGTTAGAACTAGTTTAGTCCTGTTTGGCCTGTAAATTGTAAACTAGTGTAAATATAGATACACTTACAAGTTTTAAATACAATAGTTAGAAATGTTTTTGCAACCGTTCTTCTTGATGAGTATCTAAATTAACACGTTCCCAGTGCAGTGTACGATAAAATATGGTACACGTGCATTGTTTTACTATTGCGTCTGCGGGCGGCACTGTGAAAGGGTTAAAACCTATCGTCAAAAAATTATATAAAAATAAACCTATGTATTTTGATTGGCCAAAAAGTATATTTTTCAATCAAAATTCATTGGTCACTTGCTGCAGCTTTAAAGTGATAAATATTGTCAAGAAAAGCAAAATATTAGACAATAAAAATATTGTACAGCAAATTACGAATAGTTCTTTGTCTTCAAACAAAGCTGAGCTTGTATTCTAGATTTAATAATTACTCAAAAAAGTATGACGGTTGCATATAGAAGTCAAATAAAATACTGTATATTTTCTTTCCAAATGTATATAATTCTAATAAATATTGTAGTTTTGATGAACATACAAATAATTAATGTAAACAAATTGTTAGGAAGTTTTTTATAAAATAATACATTCCAAATTCAGTAAGACAACATCACAAAACTAACAGCATTTTATTAATTGAATAGTTTTAGAACTAAAATTATTTTAATACACAAATGACCTAATTTCAGTAGTATTTTATGTATATTTTTAGGAACAAGGAGAATTTGTTAAAAAGAACAACTATAAACCTTTACAAATTATAATCTCATTAAAATAATTAAATAACAATCTAATACTTTAAACTTAAAAATGACAACCATTCATTCCCGCCACTATAGCAATAGCCACCCCTTTTCTCTCCCGCCTAAACACAATAATCCATCAAACCATAGAGTAATGTCATTTTTACTCGTCGAGCGGTAATGTTACTAAAAAGTGGCCAGCTATTCTTCTAATTCTCCTAACACGGCCTCTCCTGACTGGAGGACGTCCTCGTGCTCCCTATCATTCGTGACAGCTCGCTCAAGCGTGGACTCCTCATTTTTGTCATTGCAATCTGGGCCTGAGAATACAAAAAAACATTTTAATTTTGTTTTTTTATTTTTAATATTACACACAATCTAGTAGTGAGACCACCACCACGAGTACTATTTTAGAATAGCTTGTGTGACATAGGCACGACGTTAGCTTATCACACAAGCAAATCAATATTCACACATGGCAGAGGCACGACGTTAGCGTACCAAGCGGCGTCCTCATTTGTATCACATAGGCACGGCGTTAGCTTATCATACAAACTCTGCCTGTGTGACATAGGCACGGCGTTAGCTTATCACACCAGAAAAACAATACACACAAATAATTATGTTGAATCGGGACACCGATCGTAACCAATGACACATCTATTCACAACAACAACTAGTTTGGATCGGGCTTACCTTCATTGCTCGGCTGTACCTGACCTCGACTACTAGTACGTTCTAGTACAGACGCACCGGCACACGGCATGTGGCAGCTGTGGCGCCATGCAGACGCACCGGCACACGACGTGAGGCACGACGTGCGGCTGCTGTGGCGCATCTGCAGACGCACCGACACACGGCATATGGCCGCTGCGGCGTCATGCAGACACGACGACACACGACGTGTGGCACGAAGTGCAGCCGCTGTGTGGCTGCTGTGGCGCATCTGCAGACGCACCGACACACGGCATATGGCCGCTGTGGCGTCATGCAGACACGACGACACACGACGTGTGGCACGAAGTGCAGCCGCTGTGTGGCTGCTGTGGCGCATCTGCAGACGCACCGACACACGGCATATGGCCGCTGTGGCGTCATGCAGACACGACGACACACGACGTGTGGCAAGAAGTGCAGCCGCTGTGTGGCTGCTGTGGCGCATCTGCAGACGCACCGACACACGGCATATGGCCGCTGTGGCGTCATGCAGACACGACGACACACGACGTGTGGCACGAAGTGCAGCCGCTGTGTGGCTGCTGTGGCGCATCTGCTGTGGCGCATCTGCAGACGCACCGACACACGGCATATGGCCGCTGTGGCGTCATGCAGACACGACGACACACGACGTGTGGCACGAAGTGCAGCCGCTGTGTGGCTGCTGTGGCGCATCTGCAGACGCACCGACACACGGCATATGGCCGCTGTGGCGTCATGCAGACACGACGACACACGACGTGTGGCACGACGTGCAGCCGCTGTGTGGCTGCTGTGGCGCATCTGCAGACGCACCGACACACGGCATATGGCCGCTGTGGCGTCATGCAGGCGCGCCGACACACGACGTGTGGGCTGCTGTGTGGCCGCTGTGGCGCATCTGCAGACACACCGACACAAGTAGCCAGTGTAGCGTCAGTGCAGACGCACCGGCACACGACGAGCGGCGGCTGGGGCGTCTCCGTAGACGCGCCGGCACACGGTGTGTGTCACGACGTGTGGCCGCAGTGGCAGAGACGAACGTTGACCTTCCATTGCAGTTAAACGATCTACAATTTTATGCATTTGGGTAGTTAACACGTTAAGGAAATCGTGTCTATGTGCGCTCCGAGAATAGTGACTTTCGGTGCCTAGAACTTAAATCACTATTAGCATCACCATTATTCTCAGAGTTGAGCATGATTCTAGAACGCGAGTTACGATTTCTAAGCGGCTCTTCTGATTTTACGACTATTGTTAAGCATTTTAAACTAATTTTCAATTTTTAATAAAATTTATCAGTGTACAGGTTATAAAAATAAACAAGAATTGAAATTGGTATACTAATGTGAAAGCAAAACAAGTAACATTCACATGTACACTGAGTAATTACAAAGTCATAATTATCATGTAATCATAGCCTAAAGCAAGAAAATATTTCGCCAGGCAAGTAAGTACCCATACACAAAATAAAAAGAATCACTTTATTGCAAATACTGTTTTACAAACAAATTGGAACGTACTCACCAATACTTATACAGCACTTACTACAATATTGAATAGCCAAAAGCGGATTAGACACGTGAATTTCTTATCCCACTTCTGATTTTAGGAACAAGGAGAATTTGTTAAAAAGAACAACTATAAACCTTTACAAATTATAATCTCATTAAAATAATTAAATAACAATCTAATACTTTAAACTTAAAAATGACAACCATTCATTCCCGCCACTATAGCAATAGCCACCCCTTTTCTCTCCCGCCTAAACACAATAATCCATCAAACCATAGAGTAATGTCATTTTTACTCGTCGAGCGGTAATGTTACTAAAAAGTGGCCAGCTATTCTTCTAATTCTCCTAACAATATATTGGTTTTCATGAAATTGATCTCATTTGACCATTCCATTTTACATTATGTCGTCTCATTGGTTAAAACTGTTAAAATAATAAATATTAAATTTCAAAATCTCTACGACGCGTTGTTAAATAAAACACGCAACAAAGACATTGGCGCTTTAGCTATTATTTACATTGCTCAAAAAACTCTTAACGCGCTCTTTAATGTGAACAAAGTGACGTTGTCAACTGGCATAAGCGACACTTTGCCTAAAGCGTCATAATGTCGCTTATGCCATTTTACGTGTGCGTGTTTTATGTGACTTTTTTTAAGTTTATTTTCCCTGTACTACAGTCTGTATGGCCTAATGTGGCCTAATATCAATAGCACAGTGTCATTGATACACTGTGACCCATAGTTTTATTTAGAACTTCTTATATATTAATTGTATAATATAGATGACAAACGGATGTGATTAGATTTGTAAATAATATTAATAAAAAAGAACAAATATATATTTTCTTGTTATTTCATTGTTCTTCCTTACGTTAACCTATCGAACCTTGAGTCTTTACATTGCCAATAGAACGGTATTTGTAAACCCGTCCCATAGAATATAACTCTGGTAGTTACAAAATAACTAATTAACGAATAATAAAAATATGAAACGAACCGAAGCATTGTTTCCTCCATTTTATAACATACATTATACTAAAAATCTCCGTGTGGTGACGGAGTAAGAATACAATATGTCACCACCCCATCTCATCCCATGGGTGTCGTAAAAACCGACTAAGGGACTATCCGTGAATATTATCTTTTCGAAATAAAAATAAGGAAAACTTGAAATTAAACCCTATACCAATACGTCTAACCAGCTTGGTATTAGTGGGCCAAGTATCAAAAATTAATGGGCTGTTATGTATGATGATGATGATTATACTAAAAGGACCTAACTGAGACAGACTAGACAAAAGAGCGTCTGGTAAGACTGGCATGACAATAGAGATGCATGAACTATAATTTTCTTTCGTATGAATAAATATGAGGCAGCAGGGTAAGCTCAAAATTATATGAGAGCTACGAGTAAGTGGATTTAAAATATTTAGCAAAAAAAGTTGAATAGTCCATTTATCGGGGAGTGTCATAGGCTGTGCATATAGTATCACGCTATTACTAAAAGGAGTGGTGCAGTAATAAAATATGTTTAAAAAAGGGACGCGTTTTTTTCGCCGCCCAACGAAGTGTGCACGGGTGAGCTAGTTACCTATAAAACATAAATTTTAATCTACAGCGTTGCATGATTATAAATATTAAACATAAACGGGAGATCAACGCAGCATGCTGGGATCATTTTAAGCTAAGACCACGGCCAGTTTCAGCCGAAACGTCATACAAACTAAAGGTAAACAGCATACCCCTTTAATCTCCTGTTTACATTTAATATAAACCTATAAAATATTAACTACTACAGAAAAATATAAACTAAATATTAACTATTAAATATTACTACTATACAGCTATATAGTTAACTAGCTTCCGCCCGCGGCTTCGCTCGCGTGAAGTTAGTTTTTGTCAATCAGAATCAGAATTTGTTGTGAGTGAGAGATAAGTGAATGTGAGTTTGGGTTTGTAGTTCCCGTTCCGAATCCGTACAGTTCGAATTTCGGGAATTCCGTTTGTAGAAAAAGCCTACGTACCAAGATTTAGGGTCTTATCTTCAATTCAAACCCTATTTCATCCCCACACTGGTAAAAATGTCAAAATGCTAGAATATACGATTCTCTTGTAAAAAATTTTTTTTTTTTTTGTTAATAAAAAGTAGCCTATGTTTTTTCTCAGTGTCTAAAGATTGTCTGTACCAAATTTCATAAAAATCCGTTCAGCCGTTTAGGCGTGAAAGAGTAACAGACAGACAGACAGACAGAGTTACTTTCGCATTTATAATATTGTAGGTGCGTGTAGTAGGAAATAGAAAAGAAACAGTTTAAAGTTCACAGTAGAATAAAGTTTATTATGTACACCACACACACGAAGTAATAGAAGGAGTAACAGACAGAAAGAAAGTATAACAGTTTACAAGATAGAAGAAACACCAGTCCTAATAATATATAATCTAAATTTTTCATATTTTATTATTGCGGTCGCTATGGTAACATACCAAAGCGACGTTCGGTTTTCGTTCTAAAGCGGTTGAGTTTTTAACTATATACAATAAAAATCTGTTTGTCTTTTTGAATATTTAAATTGATTTTATATAATAAAAATTTTGACTTTAAAGCTGTAAATAATATTAATATAATTATTTTAACGGTATATAACGTCACTACATCACCCCCCTCCAGAGACCGTCAAGGGCGATAATAGTCGGGAAACCTTACACGACGTCCGTATCGCGTCTTTTTTATGACGTCATCATTCGGAAGAGGTAAGACTTGGTTATCCGCCTGAGGAATGTGGTGATGAGTGTTACTGTAAGTGTTAGATAATGATTGTGTGTTATTGAAAGTGTTGTGTGGTGTTTGTAAATGAGTTGTGTCAGTGTTTCTCAATATGTAGGCCGGTTTAATACGGTCTATGGACACGGAAACTTGTTTCCCATTCACAAGCAATTTAAAATACTTGTCTCTTCTTTGAAGTACTTTGTGGGGCCCAGAGTAGGCAGGTTTTAAACCAGAAGTAGTGGTGCAGTCCCTAAGAAAAACGTGCGACGTGGTTTTCAAATCTTTGTAAATAAATGTTTTAAATTTACTATTGTGCCTTGCCGCTGGTGATGGTTGTAGACTACGGACAAAACTACGAAGTCTGGACAGATACTCGGTCATATCTACGGTGTCATCAACTTCAGGGTCAAAAAATTCTCCTGGTAGTCGGAGAGACTGACCGTACACTAATTCAGCGGCGGAAGACTGAACATCTTCCTTAAAAGCGCTGCGTATGCCCAGGAGTACTAGTGGAAGAGATTCCACCCAGTTGTCCTTTGCATGGCAAGTGATAGCAGCCTTCAGCTGGCGGTGGAATCTCTCCACTAGGCCATTGCATGCAGGATGGTAGGCTGTGGTTCTACGATGGTTGAAACCAGCAGTTTCGGATAGTTTTTTAAATAGTGAAGACTCAAACTGCCTTCCTCTATCCGTGACTATGTCGGTAGGACAGCCGAAGCGGGAAATCCAGCCGCTTAACAAGGCGTTAGCCACTGTCTCAGCGGTAATATCCGCTAGCGGTATTGCCTCAGGCCATCGTGTGAAACGATCGACGGCGGTGAGGCAATATCGGAAACCTTGACACAGTGGTAACGGTCCTATCAGGTCAATATGAATAAAAGCAAACCTTGACTGGGGTAACTTAAAAGTGCCTACTGGCGCAAAGACATGGCGCGTTATCTTACAGCGTTGACAATTTAAACAAGCTCGTACCCATTCACGACAGTCTTTCTTCATCCCGGGCCAAACATACCGCTCAGCCACCAGCTTAGTGGTGGCTTTAGCACCTGGATGGCTCAAGGGATGTAAACTCGTGAATATGGGTTCGCGTAACTCCTGTGGAACGTAAGGTCTTGACTTGTGATAACTGATATCACAGTACAGCTTAGTTTGTGAACCTGGGATATTTACCTGCTGAAGACGCAACGAGGTTTCGCCTGCTAACAGATCTTTAAGTTGAGCGTCTTCGCGTTGAGCAGCAGCAATGGTATCATGGTCCACCGGCGCAGCTATCTCTTCTATACGAGATAGAGTGTCTGCCACGACATTGTTTTTGCCTGAGATGTGCCTGATGTCCGTTGTGAACTGGGCAATCAGGTTCAGGTGGCGGAACTGTCTTGGGGAAGCATTTTGTTTATGAGAGTGGAAAGCAAACGTGAGGGGCTTGTGATCGGTATAGATCGTAAAGTTACGAGCCTCTAACATGTGACGAAAGTACTTTACACTCTCATAAATGGCAAGCAGTTCGCGATCATAAGGGGAATATTTCGTTTGCGTTGTAGTAAGTTTACGCGAAAAGAATGCAAGAGGTTCCCATGATCCCTTTGTAAGCTGTTGAAGGACAGCACCAATGGCTTTGTCAGAGGCGTCCGTGACCAACGCCAACTGAGCGTTGCAGTCAGGATGAGCCAACAATGCTGCACGGCAAAGACTATCTTTGCAGTTGTTAAATGCTTTTGCTTCCAGGGGTGAAAAGTTAACTGGATGTGACCCCTTGACAGAACCTGTTAAAAGAGCATTTAGGGGTGCTTGGTCACTGGCAGCGCTAGGTATAAACCTGCGGTAGAAATTAAGCATTCCCAGGAATCGCCGCAGTTCCTTCACAGTCTTTGGTGCTGGATACTGCTGAATAGCTTCGACCTTGGATGGTAGCGGCTTGGTACCCTGAGCTGATATATGATACCCTAAGAAATTGACCTCGGATACTCCAAAGACACACTTTGATGTATTTATGACCATACCGTAGTCTTTGAGTCTGGTGAAAAGTTGACGCAAATGATGCTCGTGGGAGGCGTGGTCTTTTGAAAAGACTAAAAAATCGTCAAGGTAAGCGTATGTAAAATCTAGGCCTCTAAGCATTTCATCTACGAACCGCTGAAAGGTCTGTGCAGCATTTCGTAACCCGAAAGTCATGTACGGAAACTCGTACAAGCCAAATGGTGTTGTGATGGCTGTCTTCTGCATATCCTCTGGGTAGACTGGAATCTGGTTATAAGCTTTAACCAGGTCAATCTGGGAGAAGACTGTACAGCCTGAAAGACTATGAGCAAAATCTTGGATGTGCCGTATTGGATATTGATCGGCAACGGTCCTCGCGTTTAACATTCTGTAGTCGCCACATGGACGCCAACCATCGTCCTTCTTAGGGACAAGATGGAGAGGTGACGACCATGGTGACTCAGAAGTACGGCAAGTACCACATCGTAACATGGACTCGAATTCGTCTCTTGCTATTTTTAATTTATCTGGAGCTAATCTACGAGGTGAACAGGAAACAGGTTGGCCGGGTGTAGTTCTGATATGGTGTGCTGTATTATGTTTAATAGTGCGATGTATACCGGGTGGACGAGTAATGTCGGGATATTCCCGTAGTATGTTGTGATAGACGGACTTACCAAGACTTACCTTTACGGAATAAATGCCGTCCGTATGTTTGACAGGTGAAGCCGCGGTCGATAGTGTAGTGGAGTTATCTATTAGACGTTGATTCCTGCAATCAACAATTAAATTATAATAAGATAAAAAATCCACGCCTATTATCGCCTTTGTAACGTCCGCTATAATAAATCGCCAGGTGAAGTCGCGGCGCAACCCTAGGTTTAGTTTTGTATTTATAAAACCGTATGTATTAATCGGTGTGCCGTTTGCTGCGCATAACTGATAGCTGGTCTTCTCGCGTCGTCCTGGTAAGGCTGATCGGGGATAGACGCAGAGGTCGCTGCCTGTGTCGACCAAAAACTGCGTCTTAGACTGTAGATCGGTGACGAATAAGCGACCAGTGCTCGGACAATCATCGGCCGCCATTACTGATTGCCCCGTGCGTTTCCCGCCTTTTGAAAGTCACAAGGTTCGACACATCTTCTCGCCCGCTCTCCAAATTTGTGATGGTACCAGCACTGAGGGTGTCGTCTGTACTCGGACTGCGACCTAGATGCACGATCATGTGAACGGTGATCGCGTCTTCGGCTATGAGATCGCTCACGGGGCCGGGACATTCTTTCTACCTTCCCCGCGAGCTTTTTCATTTGTTGAGTTAGGGCAGCAATCTCAGATGACATGGTGCTACCTGGTGTGCTTGGCGATGGCAAAATAATGGCGGAGGTCGTTGCCATCTGGGTACCGACGACGTCGTGTATCCTATCGGCTAACTCAGCTAATTCGCATAAAGCCATTTTAGACAGTGAAGCTACTATCGCCTGCGTGCTGTTAGGTAGACGGCTCGTCCATATTGTTCGCAGGAACTCCTCCGGGACGCCAGGGCCAGCTAGGTTAAGCAAGTGGCGGTAAAATTGTGAAGGCTTGCGGTCGCCAAGCTCCTCGTGCATGAGTAGTTGCTTGACCTTCTTTTCACGAGAAGCAGAAAGCCGTTTTATAAGTTCACTTTTTAACTTCTCATACTTATCAGTAGGTGGAGGGTAACTTACAATGTCTTCGACCTCTGCTGCGTATTGTGGGTCGAGGTTGCCTGTGATGTAAAAGAACTTAGTTTCGTCCGTCTTGATTTTCGACAGGACAAACTGAGCTTCCATCTGCGCGAACCATAAAGCTGGCTTCTCGGGGTAGAAAGGTGGAATTCGTACGCCCACGCGAAATGTCTCTAACCGCTTCTCGCCTTCGGTTGCCGTAGTATTCTTCACGCTGTCTTCCATCGTGCTCCGTCGGGTCACCAATGTAGGTGCGTGTAGTAGAAAATAGAAAAGAAACAGTTTAAAGTTCACAGTAGAATAAAGTTTATTATGTATACCACACACACGAAGTAATAGAAGGAGTAACAGACAGAAAGAAAGTATAACAGTTTACAAGATAGAAGAAACACCAGTCCTAATAATATATAATCTAAATTTTTCATATTTTATTATTGCGGTCGCTATGGTAACATACCAAAGCGACGTTCGGTTTTCGTTCTAAAGCGGTTGAGTTTTTAACTATATACAATAAAAATATGTTTGTCTTTTTGAATATTTAAATTGATTTTATATAATAAAAATTTTGACTTTAAAGCTGTAAATAATATTAATATAATTATTTTAACGGTATATAACGTCACTACAATATTAGTATGGATTATCCTTTACAAGTGGTATTTCACAGCACCATTACAGTAAAACGCACGGATCTGACAATTACTTCACTCACTGATGGTCATACATACAAAGAGAATATTGTTTTATGATCAACCGTTACAGGTAAAATGATGTATTAAATTATTTACGGATAGCAATTGCAGGAAGTTAAGTTTATATTATACTAGCAATTCTGTAGTTTTTATTTTTTGATGGTGTTGGATAGTTCAGGAAACGGGCAGAAGATGCTTAAAGAATGCTAAACATATTTATAACTAGCGACCCCGCCCCGGCTCCGCACGGGCACCTACTACAGAATGTCCTTGACCAACGATTAAGTACAGCTTACATATTAGAAATCTCTAAATTTATATTGGTTTCTCTACTATATTATGCATGTGTTATACATATTATAACCCTACCTCTTGAATCACTCTATCTACTAAAAAAAACCGCATTAAAATCCGATTAAAACTTTAAAGATTTATGCATACAAAGGGACACAGGGACAGAGAAAGCGACTTTATTTTATTCTATGTATAGGTATAATATAAAGAATGATGAATTTCATATTGTTGTTTTTCAAGCTTTATTGTTTTTTAAGCAAATTATTGTTTTTCAAGCTGTTGATATGCCAAAGAACAAAAAAAAAAAAAAAATACCTAGAAACCTGCTTCGCTTCGTCTATTTTCATACATGTCCGTCGTTTCCGAGTCCTAAGCGCCAATCCTTATTTCAGTTGTCACCTTAAGTGATGATCCTCCCACGTATTTGTTTATGAAAACACCTCGGTATAAAGTAAAATAATTTAGTAATCTGTTAAATATTGCCTTGAAATATCCCAGTGATATTAAATTAATCTGCGTGACAATGGTTCAATCAGAAAGGTAAATAAATGAACTCAATTTGTAAATTATTGTTCAAAATGATGGTTTATTCAGTAACTCGACATCGTTTCCGTTCTATCTTCAGATTGCTACTATTGTTATGTCACCAATAGCAATTGTAACTACTTTTATTTTGCTACTGTGTGGAGACAGAATAACTGCCATTAAGTATTTCTCTCCATTTTCAACTCGACAGATTTGCAACTCGACACCAGATTTGGTCACCAATAGCAATTGTAATTACTTACTTAATTATATGTCCATAGGGCTCAGTTATGTCGTTTAGATTTGCTCCTGATCTATTTTTTGTTTTTTATTTAATTCCAAAACTGATGAACAATCTTAAAAATGCCGTCTCGAACAACACGCTCAGCTTAGATTTCCACGAAGACTGTAGAAAACTCTGGTCAGGACATCAACTTTTGCCTAGGCAGCGGGTTTTGCTTTACCTCTGCGAACATCCATGAGCTTTGGTTAGTAACCATCAGAGGTAATGTTTGCTATTCTGCCGTCTTAAAACAATAAAAAATATTTATTAATATATACGTAACATAAAATTAAGGACATCAACTTCAGTAAAGAGACATAAGACCCCATACTAAACCATCTAGTCAGCGTAGTAGATACTTACCAGTAGGTAAGCTAAGAACGTAATCCTTCCTTCGTATACCTAAACTATTCTTAGATTGCAATCTTACTATGTACTTTACATCATTGGCATTGCAGTTTTACAGCGTCACTATAAAAAGCCAACAAGTCGGACAGCTAATTCTAAAAGATATATTGCTCTTACATCGAAACTAAACCATTAGTTCTCAGAGCTCTTTTCTTCTAATGATCCCAATAACAACGGTCCTGTCAATTAGCAGGATTAGAAGTCATTAGAAACACTCGCAACTGCTAATGATTCCTATTTTAAGTTACATTTTGTCTTAAGAACAACTTAAAGATCAACTTACTCGTACTTATTAACAAGCAACAATCCTTTATTATTACAGCGTTAACCATTTCAGGAAGGCACTTTCGACGAAAGAATTTGTTTTTTACTAATAGGGCTAAACTTGACCTTCATGTCAATTCTCGTTCCTTAAAATAGTTAAAAATTCGGTTAAGTTAACTTTTAGTTGTCATGCTGGTTTGGGCAAATTTTAGCAGCTAGTTACATTACAGGGATATGAGACTGAGCAGCATGTATCTGACAGTGACGAGCGCAGTACGCTCTAAGATTTATAGTTAGAAATCCTAGATACAAAGGCACAGAAAACACCGGAGTGATTGGCACTTAGTTTAGCAATCTCGAAGTGCTATTGTCATTAGCAAAGTGTTGTAGTGTAGTTTGACAGTTTTTTCCCATTGTGTCTCCTAAGTGTGCTAAGTGTTACATTTTAACCTATTTTTTTCTATTTGTATTATTCTTTTCGTGGCAATTATTTTAATTAAGTCAGCATCAATAGTTGCATTCAATTCCTTGTAAATTTTAGCTTTTATAGTATGTGATCGTGTTGATTGTCCTAATAAAATATATAAATAAAAATAAAATAATTTACGTCATTTACAAAAACTCGAACCAAAAACCAAACGTACTTTTCCATCAAGTAACAAAACGAGGCCAGGTGGACAAAAGAGACGAATATTCTCAATATCAGTCGAGATCAAAGCCCCTCGTCAACAATGAATGATCAATATTTGAGCTGAAACCAATGTGCACCTTGAATCGAGACATCAGATCTGAGCACAATCGATACCTTTTATCTCACTATTTACACGCTTCGAGGCAGACGACAAATAGGTGTATTCCTTTTTTAATCTTTGTTTCTTTATTTTGGACATGCAAAATTGTACTTTGAATACTCGAAAACTCAGTCAAAATGCTTCCGGATAAACCTTTATATCCCAATTAATTTGTACTTAGTCTTTTTCTCCTAGTCCTTGCATTTGTACAGTCTCTTTGAGTGGTTTAGAATGTTCTGAAAGAACTGAGTTACATAGAGTTGAGATTAATTTCTGGTAGCTTTTTGCTATGAGTATGAGTTATGCACTGTACTGAACGATCTCATTCACTACAGTGCATTTACATGATTCTTTTTTGTTTTACATGTTATTCAAACAAGACTTAAATTAAGTGAACATGGTAGGGCAGTTAATAATGACGTGTAAAGCGAGGTACTTTCACAAAATCAACCATTCGAGGATCTTGGATGGTGGACTCTTGTTTCCGCACTTGAACTCTCTTTTGGTCCATTGTACGTACTTCGGGGATCTTACAAACATTGTTCTGCGTAAGATTCGAACCCAAGACCTCTCGTGATAGACAGCCTTAAGCAATAGGCCATGGAAAAATTAAACAAAATGAGTATTTCAATAGATGTGGTAAAAATTTTTGTATGTATTTATTAAATTCCCAAAGTGCCAATACCTACGTAAACGCATTGAAGTGAAAAAATTTCTTTATTTCAGATGGTTTTTCAAATAGTTCACAATCAGGGTGAATTGGCATTTAGAGCTGGTATTATTGTATTGTGTGTTGCCACGTTTCACATTATATTGTTTTGCTATCGCGGCTTGTGAAACTTTGTGTTTTGGACTAAGGGGCTACGATTTTAGAGTAAGAATGCAATAGAGTAGCTTTTACGCGTTGAAACAGTTTTACGATAGTTATTGGGGATTATGATCAAAGCAATGGACAAATTTGAATAGCGAGAAAACGAAAAACAAGTAACTCGTCACAAAATAAAGAGCATTCCGTCTGCCTAGCGAGATCTATTACTAGGTAACGCCAAGTTTTCCTCCATCACTAAATCACTAGCATCGAGCTTTTCTACATCTAGTAAGGATTCGTGTAGAGGTTATCACCAGGCGTTGTCTTTTGAAAAAGAATACAGTTATTTATGGAATTCTAGTATAGTGCTTGTTTGATATAAGCATCTCGAAATAATGATATAAAATCTTGATTATAAGATATAAGAAAAATCTAGTAGCAACATCTACTCCACAACTTCTCCTGTTCCAAGATATTGTATTTTTGTGCTGACTTTAATAGATTCAGAGAGGTCAGTGTGTTCACCCGACCTTGCTCGTTTCTTCAGATTGCGAACACAACTACCTCCACAAATGTACCGTGTTATAACTAAATGGGAAAATATTTAGATTTTATTTCTAAATCGTTTTATACTACAAAGTGATACTGGCAGTTTAACTTTTGCTTATTTTGGTTTTGTACTGTTTTTTAATTTTTAGGTTTTTTTACGATAGCAAAAGTACCTAATATAATAAAATAAATAATAAAAAACGTTTATTCATCTCCACAAATTACATGTACAAATACAGTTGACAAAAAGGTAAAACAAGTTTATAAGTAATTTGTGGGAGATCTGGAGTCTAAACTAAGGCTAGGCTTGTACTATAGATCTCCAGGCCCCCAGTTAACGAGCACCCGTGAATGACGGTTGAAGAATTCATGGTCTCTCTAGCCCACCTTAATCATGAGTGTCGTAAAAAGAAAAATTCCAAGACATTTATTCATAGCAATCAATAGAAAACTTGATATGAAACGTTTACCTCCAGCACTAGATAACACCTTTCAGTGGACACGATAGCGCATGGAGTAGGAATCGAACTGAAACATTAGCATAAATCAAATTGACTATAATCCACTTCACCAGAGAGGTCTTCATTTACGATGATGATGATGATGGTACAGTACAATGATATTTACGACCTCTATGGCATAGTGGTTATATAACATGACTGCTACGCAGAGGTCTCGGGTTCGACTCCCGCTCAAGGCAAATCTTTGTGTACATGAACATGATTGTTTGCATTGGTCTGGGTGTTTTCTATTTATAATATGTATGTATTTACAAAAAAAAAGTATTTAAGTATGTGTTTATCCGTTGTATAGTATTCATAGTAAAAGCTCTGCTTAGTTTGGGACTAGCTGGCGTTGTGTAAATGTGTGTAGAATATTTATATTTATTTATTTTTATTGATATAGGCCTCCTCCAAGTATTGCCACCTTGCGCGGTCCTGTGCCTCCTTCATCCATCGGCTACCCGCCGTCCTAACTAGGTCGTCAGTCCACCGCGTGAGGGGTCTCCCCACCCTGCGCTTTCAGGTATACCGGATTTTTCCAGATTGATTATTATGATTGATGATAATTATGATGGTACTGTTCTAACCCTTTCACGACAAAGAAGGCCACCACTTTATCCATAACAGTTTACTATCTATCTAAATTATTCTGATTGGTCTGTAACGCTTGGTCGTACTGCAATAGCTTACACTCACAAATGTAGCCAAATTGCTCAAAGAGATCGCTAACCTGTGAATAAGAGGTAACGGCTTTGTTAAGCCTGCAAGCAATTTGCAAAAGCCTTTAATGAATTTTAAAGTATATTGATGAAAATTGTAATATTTCCATTGACTTTCTACGGCGACATCGATGTTGGGTTGATTGATTTTGTGCCATCTTCTTGTCTTGGCAACTAATACCTACTGGATAACCAGATTAGTGTAGAGTTCGAGTTTTCCTTCTATAAACTAACTGTAAAGCAAGGAGATCAAATTAGTAATTCAGATGTATTCATCATAACAGCCCATTAATGTCCCACTGCAGGGACGGGCCTCCTTCCGTGACGGAGGGATACTTGGCCTACTAATACCTATATAATAAGCAAGGGAAGCGTTTTTTTCGCCGCCCAACGAAGTGGGCACGGGTCAGCTAGTAGTATATATTTTAGTATATCATTATATCAGCTTTTACATAATTAAATGTATTTACATGAATGTCACAACGTATTTTTATTTGTTTACCATACAAATAGACGCTTTCAAAGTTAACATAGTTAAACTATGAAGGTGGCAATATCACGGGTGATTGGTTCCTGTCGTCAGAACTATTCACACGTATAGTACTTAGCTTCAGTGATTGATTGAGTTTTACAACTAACACGACTTGTTGAGAGTTCACTGTTTATTTTGTGTCAAAGGTTATATTTTGTGTATAAGGGTTTTAACAAAAATATATGGAATTTTGTAAAATAAAACACTTTTAATTTAAAAATAAAAAACGAAATACAACTCAATTAAATCTGAATCTCATCTCAATCTCATCTCCAGCTCATCTCCATCTTATCTCCCATCTCCATCTCATCGCCATCTTAACACCATCTTATCACCATCTCATCTTCATCTTATCTCCACCTTATCTTCATCTTATCTCCATCTTATCACCCTCTTATCACCATCTTATCTCCATCTGATCACCCTCTTATCACCATCTTATCACCTTCTTATCTCCATCTTATCTCTATCTCATCACCCTCTTATCACCATCTTATCTCCATCTTATCACCATCTTAGCTCCATCTTATCTTCATCTTATCACCATCTTATCACCATCTTATCACAATCTTATCACGTGTTATCAAAGTCTTAAACATAGTTAAACTATGGAAGGTGGCAATATCACGGGTGATTGGTTCCTGTCGTCAGAACTATTCACACGTATAGTACTTAGCTTCAGTGATTGATTGAGTCTTACAACTAGCACGACTTGTTGAGAGTTCACTGTTTATTTTGTGTCAAAGGTAAAAAGGGTTTTAACATAAAGGTAGAGAATTAAATCAAAACACTTTTGTATTAAAAAAAAACAATCAAGAAACAAGAATTAAATAAAAAATTAGTTGCTTTTACAAACAGAGCTTTTTATTAATACTATTTTCACGGGACTTACTCGCGGTATTACTAATTAGCCTAGATACTAGTAATATAAATACCTAGGATTTTTTCCGACGTTTCGGCCGACTTGCAAGGGCCGTGGTCGCGGAGGGACTGGTGTCAGCGGCGCGTCGTCCTTGTGAAGTGCGGGGAATGGAATCTACCCTCACTTTGTTGATATCTTGAGTATTCGCCGTATTGTAGGTACTTCGACACACTACACTAATGAGGTCTCCCGGCTTTTGAGCTGCAACACTGTGATGATGTTTGCACTTGTTGATGACTGGATTCCATGTAGTAGATAATCTATATCCGTCCTCCCGGTTGAAATTATTGTGTTTTTTGATTTCAACCGCTTCACGTACTATCCTGGAGTAATAGTGACGCTCGGTGGATAAGACCTTTGGGTTGTGTAGTTCTATCCAGTGGTTAGTTCCAGACTCCAACAAGTGTTCAGCTATTGCTTACTCCAGGATAGTACGTGAAGCGGTTGAAATCAAAAAACACAATAACTTTCATTTTCTTTTTCATATGAATGGCCTATAAAAAGTATCCTACCATACAAGAAAGAAACTGATCTGCCATATATACTGAGAGAAGAATATAAAATTGATAAAAGGAAACACCATGTATAAACTCGAAAGTACAAAATAATTATTTTAAATACGTGTAAGGCATATCACTGTTCCTATAAATACAATTAATTATTTATCATTGTTGGTATAATTTAATATAATTATAAGGAAATCATTAAATGATAAACTCTAGTGTAATGAGTATCTTGTTTTTAATAAACAGCTTTGGCAATAGTAAGTCCGATATTCAACCTTCTTTATTTTTTAATGTTATAGGCCAGGAGTTATTGGCAGTTAAATAACGTATAATTTATAAAGAAACTACATGATTCTTTTCTGGATCTCTTAATTTCTTTTTCAATCAAATAAGTTCAAAGACCACACAATCTGGGAATGTAGCTTGTATGCAGAATTAATGAAATTCTGAATTCGATTTGCTGCGAAGAGACGGTTATTCCTCTACCAGAAACTACCTCGTACAGTTTTGCTGGTACCAGCAAAAACTTTGACGCGTTGTGCAAGTTGCCATTTCTATCAGAAGCATGTTAGACGACTAGAAGTCTAAGTTATGATTAATGCGAAGCACCGCGCCGCGTTATTGCACCTATTCAAGTCGAAGAAGAAATGCTTGGCACAAAACTCTGTAGCAACCCGTCTGACCTATACATGGAGGAAACCCGTCACACAAACCAGTACAATTTTATTCAACAACTCCTTGACTACAAAATATAACTAAGAAGGAGCGAAACTAGTAATTAGATCATTTAGTTAATAATTAATTGCCAACGGAACTATATAACTATACAACCAACATACTTGCTCTGGTATAGTAGTTTTTTATCATTTTCATGTAGAGTGAGTTGATAGTTCCAACTCCGAAGACAATAACAGCGGTCAAAATTTGACCTTGGTGGTCAAAATTTGACCACGGCATAAGAATATCAAATAATAATTAGAAGTACGAACATCTAAAAAATTTTATACCGGAGATCTTTTTATTCCAAATCAGTCGTAAAAGCTAGCAATATCAGAATTAATGAATGCCTCATATCAAAGTATGTTTCAATTTTATTATTAACTAATCATTCTAAGACAGTTTTATCCTTGGGATTTTCGCCGAAAGTAGACTATTTCTTATTCCTTTTGGCATCCATAAAAAGCAAGCGCGAATCAGTCTTCAAAGAATAGTTGAGAATACCAGTCTAAAAAATAGTCGACCAAAGTCCCTAATGTTTTGTAAACATTTAAACAACGTGAACAAACAGTCAAAACAACCTTGGGGATTGTAGAAAATAATTGTTCTGTATGTCAGTTTAGTTTCCTACCTCGTCCATATTGCTTCGCTACATCATAACAGTCCATTAATGTCCCACTGCAGGGACGGGCCTCCCCCCGTGACGGAGCTTGCTTTGCTACGAAACTTTTAAATCCATATCATGTCCATAAGTCTGTACATTTAAAAAAAAGGCGTTATTAAAACGAAACAGTTGTATTCAATTGTTTGCGCCTTTTGATTTCTATATAAGCCATATATAAGCCCATACATTAGTATGGTATAATCCCTCCCCAACCTAATTATGAACCACTGAATCAAGTAAGACTACCGGGTCGGCATAATATTTTTAAAGGTTTCTTGATCTCTCACGTCGATTTTAGTTTCGTGGCTGTGTTTGTTAGAACACCGTTACCTTTGAAATGAGATGGCAATGTTGTGTTTAAACCTGTCTCGAGTTTCTGTGGAGTCGCGTAGAATCCCAAATTTTAAAATTATAACATTACTTATTAATCAAGTTTGTAAGTAAGCTTTAAAACCATTTTAGTACAAATTCTGGTTGGTGCTAAATAGATATTAAATCCTAAAACCATGTGGGGCAAACTAAAGAAGTTTGGACTTGAGTATTGTGATTTACCAACAATGCTGTGGAATGTAGCTGTTATGCTGAGAGCTTTGACGTTAAACATCGACAGCCGTAATAAAAAACGTAAGTTTTAGTTATCATACTTCAAATCGTGCAAATCCAAAATATCATCATTCCAGAGTCTAATAGATCGTCTCAATAATCGATACGTCTCGCAGTTTTGACACCTTCGAAAGAAGTAGGGACAGGAACATCAGAAATTCTAAGAGTAGACCAGCTGCTGGTCTACTCTTGAATTTAATTCCGATCGATCGGGATTGGTATTATGACGTTTACCGCTATTTCATACTCTTGAAATCAACACTAGCGCCAAATTGTTTTCACATTAGGTGTCTATTTGTTGAACTACATGAAATTGTGATTGAATTAAAAATGGTACTCTTGAATTCATTTTGACAGCTGCGTATTGCGTTGAAATTGTGTTCGGATTGCTTGTAAATTGGTATTATTCCAATAGCAAATAAGTAACTTTTTACATATTGTTTTGTGTTTTATGTCGACTTGGGAATATTAATACATCTTTAATATGACTTATTAGTAAAGATATCATTTAGTCTACATAAAAAAACATAGATTGGGCTTTAAAAGAAAGGCAAACTAAACCTCTATTGCGCTTTGTGTGTTGTATCTATGTACCAAATAAAATATGGCGCCGAATGATAACGAACACTGTTTGACAACACAAATAATTTATTTGTTAAATATATAGTATTATGATAAATATTAGGTTGGGGAAAAAGTCTTTTCGTATTTTTGTATGAAAAGTCAAGACATTTTTTTCAAAGTTTATTTACATTTATTTACAATATATATGTACCGTTTTGTTGAACAACTTTCTGCCATTTTGTGGGCAGAGACATTATCCCGTTACTGTAGAAACTTTGGGACTTCTGATCAAAAAAACGGGACAAATAGTTTTGGCAGTCCTCTCTTGAGGTCAACCTTACAGAACCTAAAGAATTCTGAAGAGACCGAAACAGGTGAAAATCTGAAGGCGCAAGGTCAGGGCTATATGGTGGATGCACTAGGACCTCCCAGTCGAACTCTCTTAATTTTTGCTGAGTGGCTAAAGATGTGTGTGGTCTAGCGTTATCGTGATGAAAGACCACACCCTTCCTGTTGATCAATTCCGGCCGTTTTCTCTCGACTGCTTCCTTTAATCTCATCAGTTGCTGGCAGTAAAGATCAGAATCGATGGTTTTGCCGGGCGGTAAAAGCTCATAATGAACAATGCCCTTCCAATCCCACCATACACACAGCATCACCTTATTTCGTGTTAGGCCAGGTTTGGCCACAGTCTGTGAAGCCTGGCCAACTTTCGACCACGACCTTTTTCGCACGTTCTTGTCGTACGTGATCCACTTTTCATCGCCAGTTATCAATCTCTTCAAAAACGTCTCGGTTTCATTACGTCTCAATAATGAATCGCAAATGAGTACACGGTTCATTAAGTTTCTTTGAGTGAGCTCGTGTGGCACCCAAATATCGAGCTTTTTTGTATAACCAGCTTTCTTCAAATGGGTCAAAACTGTTTTGTGGTCCATTCCCAGTTCTTCAGCTACATCGTAACTACTAATATGCCGATCTTGCTCCACTCTTTTAAAAATGGCGTCCATTTTATTCGTAACAGGGCGACCAGAGCGAGGTGCATCTTTAACATCAAAATTTCCGGACTGAAAACGTTTGAACCAATTTTGTGCTACTCTTACTGACTCTGCATCAGGTCCATAAACATCACAAATTTTTTTCACTGCTTGAGTTGCATTTTTGCCTTTTTTATAATAAAATTTTAAAATGTATCGAATTTCTTCATTAGATTCACTCATTTTTACGGAGAGAAAAACAAATGAAAAATAGCGGGAAACAACTTTTTTTTTTTTTTTTTTTTCTTTATAATGTAACCTTTTTAATGTTACCAAAACCAGCCAGACACAAGTAGTACAGTCAAAGAAATTTTATAATAAGTTTATACCTACGTTATGCGAAAAGACTTTTTCCCCGACCTATTATTCAAGCTTTACTTGGTCACAAAGCCACACAAAGCTTTTTAAACTAGAAACACTAATATAGAATTAATAGAATTATTCTAGAATATATCGCACCCTCAGTAATATAAGGGGCCAAGTCAAAATTTTAGTCAAAATCGCTTTCAAGAGTACGAAATCACGTGACTTTGAAATTGACATTGTCATTAGATTGGTTTTAGATTGAAATTAAAATTATGTTCAAGAGTAAGCCTGCAAATCTCAATCAACTTCCACACTTTTTCAATCACGAAACTATCGAATACAAAAAAATATTGAGTCTCAAGACAAACTGTTTGTTGATCACACAAATAATAATTATTTTCCTAGAGATTCAAACTAGTGACCTGGTTCATAGCAACCGCACTTCTGGCAGTTAAATTTTAATGTAACGCGTTCATTTCCAGCTATCCCCTTGCTAATATACATGACATGCTTGGTGGTGTCCCTGGGCTACTTCTACGTGTACCTGGTGTCAATGATATGGTTCGTCTTTGTGAGGTGTCGGCAGACAGGTGACCTACTTGCAGCTACCATCGTGTTTTCATTAGGATTGGCCAGTGAATTGGGAACTGTTAAACTGTGTTTCTTGTTTCTAAACATGTGAGTATTAATGTAGCTCAGAATTATTATAATGAATTATCAATGTCCCACTTTAGGGATAAGACTTTTCCAGACATAAAGGGAAATCTAGCTTGCGCTGGTGTTACGGTTTTGTACAGAGATTAACGTCAAGTTTTCTTCTTTTGTTTCCGTAAAAATGTCTGCAAACTTTTACTTAGCTGATTTTTACGTCATCCAAGGGATACGATGTGATTGATGAATTTTGTATTAACCGATCAGCAAATAATGACACAACGGTATATAGAAGAACTCGACACTGCAATGTGTCGTTCCTGGATGGTTATAAAAAAATTATTTTACCTCCTTGAATAAACTTCTACAGAAGATCTTCTAGTAGAAAATTATTCTACTTCTTTTGTAATTCTCCTTCTAATTTCAGCGTAAAAGTCAAACAAATAGTATCAGACACATTAGCGTTTGACGCCACACTCGTGCAAGGAACAAGATTTTCCAACAATATCCTGATGACCCTTAGAGGAGTCAAGAAGAGAGCCATGATATTCTGGATGGTTATAATTGGAAACGGTGTTGTATACGTGCTAAAACCTATATTACTTCCTGGCAGACACTTCATGGAAGATAAGTTTATACTGTTGGGTGAGTAATATTTATATCATTGCCTCATGGGTTATAGCTTTAACTCCAACGCTTTTTTTATCTAGAAATAATTGTACTGATCCTTTATTTCTTTTGTACGCCTTAAATTAGCTGTGCCTTAGCTGTGTTAAATCTCCGTGTGGTGACGGATCTCCGTGTGGTGACGGATATCCGTGTAGTGACGGAGTAAGAATACAGTGTGTCACCACCCCATCTCATCCCATGGGTGTCGTAAAAACCGACTAAAGGACTATCCGTGAATATTATCTTTACGTAATAAAAAGAAGGAAAACTTGAAACAAAACCCTGTACCAATCCGTTTGGCCAGCGTGGTAGTAGGCCAAATATCCCTCCGTCCCGGGAGGAGGCCCGTCCCTGCAGTGGGACATTAATGGGCTGTTATGATGAAATTAGCATCTTCTGAATAACCATCTCAAATACCTGTAATCGCTAGGTGGCCAAATTTGGGCATTGATTTGCATAAAATTAAGAAAGAAATCTAAAATTATCACTTATATAGGCCACACCATCTAGGCTGCTAAGTCTTACACTTTCAACTTTAAATAATAAATTAAAATTTATTTAATAACAGAATGTATTACGTTATTTAGCATACACATCAACAAATTAAAGCCACATTTCTTTCGCAGGACTAGAACCAATGTACGAAACACCAAACTATCAAATAGCCTTCATGCTCATGACACTAGGAGTAATCTTCACTTGCTATCTACCTGCCAACATCACAGCGTTACTCATTGTCGTCTCCGGGTACATTGAAGCACAAATGTTAGCTCTCACTGAAGAACTAAACAATATTTGGGACGATGCTGAAGAACATTATAATAAAATAAAACAAATCAACGATGTTAATGAACTGCAACGTAATAAAACAACAATCATGAACGAATATGTTAAACTACACCTAAAAGATGTTATACAGAAACATGGGAAGAATGTACATCTAGTTTATCAAGTAGAAGAAGTGTTCACTGGAGCTATCGGCGCTGAATTTCTCATTCTATGTCTATCCCTGATAGCAGAACTCCTAGGTGGTTTAGAAAACACATATCTTGAAATGCCCTTCGCAATGATGCAAGTTGGTATGGATTGTTTTACCGGACAGAGGTTGATGGATGCTAGCTTAAAGTTTGAAAGAGCTGTTTATAATTGCAAATGGGAGCAGTACGATAAAAGTAATATGAAAACTGTGTTGATAATGCTCCAAAATTCTCAGAAAAACATGAAGTTGACAGCTGGAGGATTACTTATGTTGAATTTTAGTTGTTTGATGCTTGTGAATAGATCTGTGTACTCTGCTTATACGACTTTAAGGTCCACCATGAAGTAGATGTGAAAATTTATTTGTATACTAAAAAACTACTAGATTCATCTGACTTTGAAGTTAATTACGCAAAATGTTTCTTCGGTTGGCTTCGACCAACTCAATTTGAAATCATCACTGCGAATAAAATTTGAAGCAAAATTAAATTATTAACTAGTTAGTCAAGATGATGAAATTAAAAATTTACTTATGTAAGTAGGGTATTATTGGGCATTCTGTACCACTTTCGTCCAGTCGCTCCGCGAAACAAGTTTCGCTCTCGCTCAGGACTCGTGGTCCAAAATGCCCAATAATATAAATTTAATATAACCAGCGACGTGTGGCTTCGAAACTTCAATAAATAACTAACGCCTAATATATTCACGTGAGCAATAACAATGACGACATTATAGCTAAGACATCAACAACTGGCACTTTAAAAATTACCAACAACCAGTATTTTTAATTTTAGTGTGTTTGTGTCATTATAGACAGAATTAATAAAAATATATTGTGAGGAGGATAATAGGATGGTAAAATTTGTTCCAGTACTTAAAAGAAGTTGAGTAGATTTAAGATCGATTAGTATTTATAAAGATTAACAATCTTTAAACTTGATCATTATTAATTAAGCTGTAATATGTATATAACATGAAATTTGTCAAACAACCACAATCTTTGCAATTAAATATAATTTGCAATGATTCTTGTAAGACTGAATCACGTCATGGAAAATTATTACCTAATACCATACGATGCATTATTTGCGGACCATCAAACTGTGGCAAAACAAACTTGTTAATTGGTCTACTTCTACATGAAAATGGATTAAACTTTCAAAACATCTACATATATTCAAAAACTTTACTTCAACCAAAATATGTGTTTTTAGAAAAGGTTTTACAGCAAGTACCATGTATATCATTACAAAAATTTCAAGGAAATGAAGAAGTGTTAAAAGTTGAGGATGCGAAACCAAACTCTATAATTATTTTTGATGACGTGGCGTGTGAGAATCAAAATAATATGCGTGATTACTTTGCTATGGGTAGACACAAATACATCGATTGTTTTTACCTAAATCAAACATACAGTAAAATCCCAAAACAATTAGTAAGAGATAATGCTAACCTGATAGTACTTTTTAAACAAGATGACATTAATTTAAGACATGTTTATGATGAACATGTTAATACCGATATGACTTGGTTTGAATTCCGTGAAATGTGTTCCAGGATATGGAGTGAACCCTTCAACTATGTTGTAATTAATAAAGATTGTTCTAAAAATAATGGATGCTATAGAACTAAATTTGATACCTTTGTAATCTTTGATTAAAATTTCGAATATTTAAGGTTGTCATCTTTGTATTATTATTATTCTGTATACGACTTTCAACCGATAACAAGCATGGAAAAATCATTAAAAAGACAAATTGTTGATGCTGCAGAAGCTGTAAAGAGAAAAGTACGGAACATGCGAGATATTGAGATTAGCAATAAACAAGCATTGGAATCAGTTTTCAAGCCTGTAACAGAATCTCTCAACCTGCTTTCCAACGCTAATAATCAAATCGAAGGTCCATTGAATAAACAAACTATGCAGAATGAAAATCCAAAAAGTAAAGATGACAGTGATGAATCTGACAATGACAGTGAAAGTTCTTTTCAATCATTGGTTGATGATGTTAATATTAAAGAGCACGACACTTCATCCTGGTCGTTATCTTCAGAAGCCCTACGAGACATCCCGTTTGGCGTTCGAGTAGATCAAGGGAAATTTATGTTAGGGTCTGCTAATATAACAGTTGGTGATGAATTTATTGTAGTAGCTGGTTGTAAATATCGTAATACACCTGGTTTGAAACAATTGTTATTAAAAAAGAATGTAGATTTAAGCGTAGTTACAGAGAGTGACATGCAAAATTATAAATCGATGTTGCTTGATACAAATGCACATCGTAGAGATTTCGAACCAAATAAACCAATAAAAAGTAATAAGGGAATGAAATATTTACAAGTTATTAAACCGCTTTTCTCAGTACAAAGTACAATTCCTGGTAAGCAATCTAAAGGTAAAGGAATGTCAATGAAAAAAATGTGGAGACAAAATGTGGATTACATTTATTGGGATGATCCAAATGAATTAGTTGATAGATTAAAGTTGTTAATAGCATCTCGAGATGCTGGCAATACAGGCTTAGATAATGAAATTATGTCTATTATTGAGGAATTACGTGAAAATAAAATTATTATTAAATAAAAGTTGTATGTATATAATGTTCATTTTATTTCTAACCTTACAGTACAACACACTCTAAACATGAATGTAGACAAATTCGGTCATTATATTCATAAACGAATGCGTTTATCTGAGTTATTCGAGATTAATAATAACGCTTTGTATAAATCTGAAAACGGTGACTTTGATTTGAAAGCATCACGACTAAGAGGTATTAGACTGCCTGAAGAAGCTGATGACGTGGTAAATAAGGAATACGTAGATAAAATTAAAACAGAAATTATACAAGAAATTAATAAGTCGCTACACGTTCAAAGTATTTTAAATACAAAGTTTACAAATACTTTGCTTCATTTAGAAGACAAATTTTATACAAAAACCACTGTAGACAAGTTAATTAATCATAATGATAAAGCAACAAATTGTTAATGAAATACACAAAGCAGCACGAAAAAACTTTCTGCGACGACCTGTAATATTGAAAGGAATCGATGATTTATGGCAAGCTGATCTGATAGATATACAGACGTTGAGAAAAAGTAATAAAGGATATAATTATATTTTATTAGTGATTGATTGCTTTTCTAAATACGCTTGGGCTGAACCATTGAAATCTAAAAACATGATAGATGTTACACATGCTTTCGATGAAATATTACGTAGTAGCCATCGCAGACCAATCAACTTACAAACTGATTCTGGAAAAGAGTTTTATAATACAACTTTTAAAAATCTTATGAAGAGGTTTAACATTAACCACTATTCTACTTTTTCTACCAAGAAAGCTTCAATAGTCGAGAGATTAATAAAGACTATCAAAAATAAACTATACAAATGTTTTAGTTTAAATGGAAGCTATAATTGGTTAGGATCGATATTGACAAATATATTGAAGACATATAACAATACATATCATCGTACTATTCAATGCAAACCTTCCGATGTGAAAAAATCAAATGAGTTATTAATAAAAAATAATATTAATAAATCACAAAATCATTTATGTATTCGGTCTAAACCTAAATTTAAAGTCGGTGACAATGTACGAATTAGTAAATACAAACATATATTTGAAAAAGGATATACTCCTAATTGGTCTACTGAGCTGTTTATCATAAAAAAGATCAATAAAACGAAACCAACAACATATTACATAGAAGATCAGCGAAAACAACCAATATTAGGCACGTTTTACGAACAAGAACTCCAAAAATCTCATCATCCTGGTGTGTACTTGATTGAAAAGGTTTTAAAAAGAAAAGGAAATAAATTATTCGTAAAATGGTTGGGATTAAGCAATGATGATAACAGTTGGATTAATAAAACCGCAATAACAGATTGAAATAACAATTATATAACCATATTCCTTACATATATTATATTTACTTTACTTTGAGCAATGCAAGGAGGTGGACTGCTTAACACTATTATTGATAATCTACCGTTTGAACTTCACCTGCCTGGTTATAACTATTGCGGACCAGGCACAAAACTAAAAAAAAGATTACTCAGAGGTGATCGAGGTGTTAATAAGCTAGACGAAGCTTGTATGCAACACGATATTGCATATGATAACCATAAAGACTTACCCAATCGACACAAAGCTGATTTACAACTACTAGATATGGCTAAAAAAAGACTTAAATCGAAAGATGCAAGAAAAGGAGAAAAACTTAGTTCCTGGTTAGTGAGCAAAGTTATGAAAGCTAAATTAAAATCTGGTGCTGGCGTTAAGGCGTTTAATAGTTTTATATCAAAAATTAAATCTGTGGTTAAGAAAATGAAACCCAAAAACAGTAAAACATTAATAAACACCGCATACTCAGTTGCAAAGAAACTTTTTCCATGCACTCCAAATATGCGAATACCACGAGTTATACCGTTACCAAAAACTGGAGGAATTCTACCTTTAATTCCAATTTTTGCTGGTTTATCAGCTTTAGGCTCTTTAGCTGGTGGCGTAGCCGGTATAGCAAAAACGGTGAATGAATATAAAGCAGCTCAAAAGAATTTACAAGAAACAGAACGACATAACAGATCTATGGAGACATTAGCCATAGGCAAGGGTTTATACATAAAACAACATAAAAATGGCAAAGGATTATATATAAAATCTCCAAAAAACTGAAGTGGAAGCTACCTAATCGACCTTTAACTAATTTGGATATTGAAAATCATGCACGAGACATTCCTCACTTTCGAGGAGTGTACATGAAGGATCAGTTACCAAGTTCACCAAAACGGATTGAGTGTGGTATAGTGAACTTGGATAATGCAAAAAACGAAGGAACACATTGGGTAGCTTATGTTAAAGTTAATAATTACTGTGAATATTTTGACAGCTTTGGTGATTTAAAACCCCCCAGGGAATTGATGAAGTATTTTAAAAATTATAATGTTTTTTATAATTATACAAGATATCAAAATTTTAATTCTGTAAATTGTGGACATTTATGTTTAGAATATTTGTGGAAATATTGGAATAAAAACATATAAATTTTATGCGTTTGTTTAATTTAAACCATTTGCAAGATGTCACTCACTTTGTCGATAACTGGGAACTCTTCAGATTTATCTGTGTACTATACTAACACACTACAATTATCTGAACAATATGAATGCGCCTTATTGCATTTCTCAACATTTAACTCTATTCCAAACATTGACAAAAGAAATAATAAGTTATATTATGACACCAATGAAGTTATTGAAGTACCGGAAGGCACCTATGAATTACAAGACATCGGTGATTATTTAAAATCAGAAATAAAGGACGCTGTGTTCAAATTAGAGTGTAATAATAACACTCTAAAAACTAGTATATACTGCACAAAAAATATAAATTTTAATAAAGAAAACACTTTCTGCAGTTTGTTAGGGTTTAAGAAACAGATCTTGGAAGGAAATAAATGGCATGTGTCTGAGTTTCCAGTCAACATTTTACCTACGACCGTGATCAGGATAGAATGTGATATTGTAAGCGGCTCGTACATAAACGGAGAATCCAGTCACATTATACACGAATTTGCACTGAACGTACCACCTGGATACAGAATAATAGAAATTCCTAAGAACGTAATATACTTTCCGATTAACCAAAAAAATATAAACAGCATACGAATTAGGTTATTAGATATAAATAACCGTTTAATAAATTTACGAGGTGAAGAAGTTCAACTGTATTTACACCTAAGAAGAAAAAATGATTGATTACAATAAATATGTGCTTCAAGAAAATAAACATATCAGTTCAGTTCAAGCTATCACCCAAACAAGAGCTATCTCGAAGAAAAAGAAAATAAAATTAACTAAAGAAAATAAGATATTTCTTAAAGCAATCGGTTTACTAAAATGAATATATTAGATGTTTTATCCACACCAACTTACGATAATACTGTTGAGGGAATAGAATTCCATTCTTACAAGCCATATGTAACAAGTTTCAATAGAAATGATGAAATTCGTATACCTATCAACCAACAAGATTTGTACATATTACCATCAGCAAGCACCTTGTATTTGGAAGGAACTGTTATCGTTAGTAAAAAAGATTTGAAAGACGTTGCTAGTAGCATCAATTTTACGAATAATGCGCTACTCTATCTGTTTCAAGACATAAGGTACGAGCTTAATGGAGTAGAAATAGATAAAATTAAAAATGCTGGCATAACAACTACAATGAAGTCGTTAATTTCAATGAATGAGAGTGAATCAAAGATGTCTTATGCCTGGGGCTGGAATATAGATGGTATAAAAAATGTGAATGGTGGTAGATTTTCAGCATCTATACCTCTTTGTAATATCCTCGGGTTCGCAGAAGATTTTAAGAAAGTTGTAATAAACAGTAGACACGAACTGATATTGTTAAGAAGCAACACTAACCTAAATGCTGTAAAACTTAATACAGGTGAAATTATAGAAGATGTTCTTATAAATAAAATCATATGGCGCGTGCCTCATGTTAAGGTATCAGATAGAGAAAAAATAAGTTTGTTAAAAATGTTAGAAAAAGATCGACCGCTCCAGATGATATTCAGAAATTGGGACTTGTACGAATATCCCGCATTACCTAAAACCACAAAACATACTTGGTCTATTAAAACTTCGTCACAAATAGAGAAACCACGCTTTGTTATTATTGGACTACAGACTCAAAGAAAAAATAATTCAGGTGCTGACATGTCTCAGTTCGATCATTGTCATATTCGTGATGTTAGAGTGTACCTAAATTCAACATATTTCCCTTATGAAAATCTAAATGTTAACTTTGCTAATAACAGAGTTGCTTTATTATACGAGCAATACACTAGATTTCAACAGTCATATTACGGACGTCGCGCGGAACCCTTATTAAGTGAAAAACAGTTTAAAGACTTAGCACCGTTATTTGTTGTCGACTGTTCTAGACAAGCTGATAATCTAAAAGGAGGCTCTGTCGTAGATGTACGAGTGGAAATTGAAACTGATTCAGATATACCAGATCAAACATCTGCTTACTGTCTCATACTAAACGACTGCATAATTGAGTATAAGCCGTTGAGTAACACCGTTAAGAAAATATCATGAGCCCAGATACTATCATATTAGATGTCCAAGGATTTAAAGACCTTAACAACGATTTTATAGTAAAGGAGTTAGCTTTAGCCACTTCTGAATACACACAAACTTTTTTAATCAAGCCACCTTACTTGTTTAAATATTTAACAAATGACGAAAAAAAGCAAGTTAAATGGTTGGAAAGAAACAGAGGAATTTATTGGAACGAAGGTTTCATAGACTATAGAGAATTTCATCGTGTAATTGTCCAATACCTGGAAAGTAAGGATATTATTGTAAAAGGTCTGGAGAAAATTAATTGGGTTAAGGACTTGTGTGTGAATTGTAATGTCTTAGAACTTGACGAAAAACAATGTCCTAATTTATCTGTGCTACACAAAACATTCAGTGGTGTAAAAAATAATTTTAATTGTAATTATCATTTAAAGCACTGTGCACTAAAAAATGTAATATGTATAAAAAAATATTTAGAAAATAGTAAAAGTTCAAATTGTAATCTATTATTCTAAGGAAATAAAAATACTTTTTACAAATATATAATGCTTTTATTTTATTACAAATATACGTACATTAATATCTAATACACATTAGAGACATAAAATGAATACAATTTATTACATTAAACATAACCTAATCAACTAACTACAATATTAAAAAAAATCAGTAAAAATCATTATCTATTAAAGATTTTGAGATTTTTTTCACCAATGATTCAGTTTCGTCCAGAACAGAATCATTAGCGTCTTTAACAATATATTGCGCGCTTAGTATAACGTTCTCGCAATCACTATCACTATCATAGGTTTCAGGAGTGTTATTACATAGGTCTAGCACTGAAACTTTTATCAATTTAATGCCAGGTCGTTGTGGTCGACTCATTACGTAAGATTTTGAAGATTTCAGTTTCTTCGATCTCTCCTTACGTCGTTGTTTCAACGTCTTATCTTTCGTTACTTGTTTGCAGCATACGGTTTCCTTGCGAAGCATCTCGTTATAGTCTTCATTAGGATCCTGAGCATACTGACTGAACATAATCGTTGAGTCGGAAATCTGAAACAAATTATAATTAAATCATTAACACGTTGTTAAAATAAGTTACTGTTTTATTGAACCCAAAGGTAACCAAAGTTTATTTTATTTTATTAATTAAAAACTTACCATTGACATGATTCTGTAGCACAAGTACACGAGTTAAATAATATTTCGTAATTGAAAAAAATAAAGTATTTTATACAAATTAATTCAATCTATATATTAAAATGCTAATAATGCATATTGTGTCTGCAAGAAGAAATATTTGCACAGTATGTTTGTCAGTTGAAAAAGTCTACTACATGACTACATATAAAAAAATATATATTAAGAATATTGTTATATTCTTAATACAGTTTTTTTTTTTAATATTAAAAAAAAAACATTTATATCTAAGCGATGACTGGAGCAATCGCTAGTATATCATTATTGTCTGTATTGCATTTTATAATGTAGGTTGGTTGTATGTAATGTAGGTATATTGGTCTCGTGTTACATCCTGTTCTATATACTTCTATGTTTTTATATTCAACTATAATCCAACTTTATAATAGAAAAAGAACATAATTTGTACAAGGTTTTATTCGTGACTTTGTTCGCTTGAATTAATAATTGGTTAAGTATATAGTTAATTCGATTTCAAATACCAAAATAGTGGAAATGAGCGACAGAAAAATATTTACATAGTTATATAATATTATGCATGTACTTATATAAACTGATGGTCTTATGTATATATCATCATGAATTGATAACAATATAACATTTCATTTTTATATATTTTTCGCTAATATTCATCTAATAAAAACATTTTATTGTTTTTATTTTTTAAAGACAACAACTCTTGCACTAGGTATTACTCGTATGTCGCGGGGACTTTTTACATATATATTTAAACTATTGGGTACAAATCACAGCCAGACTCAGGACAACAATTTGTGGATCATACAAATAATTGTCCTGCATGGGATTCGAACCCACAGCTTCGAGCACGTTAGTCGCTTACGCTACCACCGAGCCATCAAGGAGGGCATTACGAAACGTTGTTCGTAAAACGCTTGCTAAGCGTATGTATTGTCATACGGTTGAAAGTAGGTCATAGCAAACGCATATTTATATAATAATCATAAAAAACTATTTATGGTTGCGACTCTGTTCGCATGGATTATAATGGTTATATTTATAAATTAAATAAAACAAGTAAATGTAGTCAACATTTTATTTTTACATAAACAAAAGCAGTACTTAACCCTACTAAGTAGGTAGATATTTAGATGGAACTTAAATATATTTTTAATATTTTCATTTATTAATATATTTACATATACAATCGATACTTAAATCTAATACCTTAATACTAAAATAAAGTAGTAATTTACTTATACACTTTCACAGCAAAGAAAGCTTAGTCTAAACCTCATCTTTAGTTTTAAGCATATATGAATGACCCCAAGCTTGTGTTGATATTTTATCCAAAGATATCGCTCGTTTATCATCGTTGTTAGATAATACAATTTTGTTGATAGACTGCGTAAATATTTCGTGTTTTATTGATTTAAACATTGGATTTTTTCTATGGATAACTCCACCATTAAATAAAATATTTTCATAATCTGTAATACTTAAATCTCTTACTACACATGACTTTATTCCCTTTGCTTTTTTAGTGATTTTTTTTTGAGTTTTTAAAGAGTACAATTTAGATCTTAAACCAACAAAATCGGAGATATATTCTCCTCCCATTTCATCTTTGAATAAACCAGGAACTTTTTTATTGATAAGCGGTATCTTAAAATAGTTCATAGCTTCATAGTTGCTGGTGTCAAAATATTGTAAAAACTGATACTTTAAATCATAGTAAAAGTCATTAAAGTCTATTTTTTTATCTCGGACACTAAAATGACAACTACTAATGTCAAACGTAAAACTAATATAGCCAGCTTTTAAGAAACAGTGCTGTCCCTGTGTTTCGATTCGTTTTGTAATTATTGTAAAATATTTACGGTTGTTAGTATAGTCGAGAACTAAATGCCTTTATCACCTCTAGAGTTAATGTTAGTTGCATTTCATAAAACTATTAGGGTCAATATCGCACAACAAAACATCAGCTAAATCATGACGATACTTTGACATAATATCAGTTCTCATGTATTAGCAAATAGTTGTTAGATATTTATAAAAACAAATAGTAGAAGTTGCTGATAGAAGAGGTAAGTACTTTATCCTCTTTCCATTGGTATACAACATCCTATAAAATAGTAAATAGTTTTTCTACTTATTTACCTTTCTATTTATTCAGAAAATGGAAGAACTTTCTCTCTTTTATTTATTTTTTTATTGTACTGTGAAGTTGATCATATCTTTAAATTTTACCTGTCTCTATAGTTATAATAAGTCAATAAACAAAAAGTTGACGTTTTTGGTGAGCTATTATGAATTTATTTGATGCTCCTAGTATTAAATTTTAAAACAAAACATAATTATGAGGACTCGCGGAACAATTTTTTTTTTAAATTTAAGTGTTCATGGTAAATATTGGGTTTTTCTTTTAAAAATAGCTTTACATCGATATCTAAAATATGTTGAGGTTAAAACCAGCTAGGGGAGTGAGGAAAGACTGGTAATGACCGCTTCTATCAGCTACTTTAATTTGGCAAACGATGTACCAAACACCCTGTATAATTACGACGACCTAACTACATGATGGCGGGGAGACGACTGAAGGCAACGCTAGTACACACAGCAACACATCAAGTTAAACATTTTCATTTAAAATTGTTTCTTATTTCAAGGTATTAAGGTACATGAGTGTCTAGCTTGATTAGTTGCTGTGTGTACAGTCGCGCGCCTGTAAAAGTGATTTCTCAGCAGTCGCTCAAATTACAATGTTGTGTCCCTACAAATCTAATGAATTTCTCTCTTTTTTCCTTCTATGTCCATCCCTATAATTTCTTGCATGACGTCATTGGCGTATATTTCTATTTTAAGTTTTCGTAATTTTATAACATAAAACAAATTAGGATAAACCACCTAATCGTTAGAAGTCCTACAATTGTTGGCACTTAACCCAGTTGGATCGACCGACCCATGTATGGGTTTCGGGAAATAAAAAATTCTGCCCCCTTTATACGGTTTTATTAAAACAATTTATAAATACTTTTGGAATCGACAGTTAATGACTGTTAGCTGTGGTGACAAAATAGGTAGTAAATTTAATTATTTATATGTAGTTGTTTTTTCCAAGTGAAAATGTCTGTAGTGAATATGGTAAAACATGTCCCTTAAAAAGTGAAATTATATTACATATATTGTTATATTTCTATTAATATAATATCAAAAATATAAAGCTTGAAACATAACAATATTTATACTACAAAGAAAATTCATGCTTTTACTATGAAAATCACTGGTATTTTGCTGAATATCTTAGGAACCCATACATGGGTCCGTCGGAACAACCACGGAATACGAGATTTTCGTAAAACAATATATTTAAAAAAAAATTCTAATTGAATTCATTATTATTCTACAAAATTTTGAATGAGTTGAGAATGGTAATGATCCGATAACGCAATTGCGCTTGATACCGACAAAGATTCTAGAGAAGAAAACACTTCGATTCAAGCCTAAAACACTTGCGAAAATGAGACCATGGTTTATTTCACTGAATCCTGTTTTTCAGGAGAATGAGACTATGGAAAAGACGTTTTGCATCGACGATGCTATAATATCTTTATAACAGAGGTCACAGTTGTTAGCAGTTCACAGGGATATCTCGATCAGGCCGGGATTTTTCAATCAAATTCGATCAAAATCGATAATATTATTTTCAAAACTGTAATAAGTCATAAACTTAATAGTAATACATTTATTTATTTATTTATTTATTTATTAAGGTAATTACAACAGGTAGCAATCAAACATGATAGATATAAATATAATGGAAGGTGATTTGTACAGATTGATACCCTAGCGCAATCACACAGCATGCTATTATATAGTTATACAATTATTAGTTAGCTAAAGGGATAAGTTAAACAGACAATTACAATGGTCATACAAAAAGCCAAATAAAACAATCACACAAAACAAAAATAGAAACGAACAAGAAGAAATACAATCTAGAATGACAGAGATAAAACATCTTTCTTAAAAATTGTTGATCGAGAATCAAAAATGTCTATTGTATCAGAGACTTGATTGTAAAGACGACACATTCTGATTATAGGGTTATAGTATGAGGTATTATTTTTAAATATACTTAGTAAAAACGTTTTAGGTGAACGGGTGTTGCGCTTAGTATTTACATCAATGAGAGATAGCAGAGTGGAGGACTGTATTTTAAAATGTAATATCTTGTGAAGAGTAATTAAGTCCTGTTGATTACGGCGCACATATAAAGAAATCATTTTGAACTTTGAGAGACGTTCAGAATAAGATGCAAGCTCTCTTGAGTATCCGTGTCTGTAAGAAATCCATTTTACACATTTCTTCTGAACGCTCTCGATCCTATCCGAGTGCACAGCGTAGCAGGGTGACCATATAACTGAGCAATACTCCAATACACTTCTTACTAAACTGTTATAAAGTAATATAAAACTGCTGGGACTTTTAAAGCCTTTTGTGAATCTAGCTATGAATCCCAGGGTTCGCAATGCCCGCTTTGTTATCTCGGTGTAATGTTCGCGAAAGGTCAGCTGGTCGTCAAATAACACACCGAGATCTCTGGCGACATATTTACGATCAAGTTGTCGGTTGTCTAGTTTATAAGCATTAACAGTCTTAATTCTTTTTCTAGTAAACGTAATTACGAAACACTTATCTAGGTTCAAGTACATATTATTTTGATTACACCATTTCGATATAGATTTAAGATCATTCTGTAAATATTCACAATCTTCAGCACTCTCAATAGACTTAAAAACTTTTAAATCGTCTGCGTACAACAAACAAGGACATTTTAGTAACTTTACGAGATCGTTAATGAAGACTATAAAAAATAATGGTCCTAAATGGGATCCCTGTGGTATACCAGAAGTAGCAGATATTGATTGTGATAAGTATTTGATTTAATTATAATTATTTAATTTATTATTTTATTTTAGTTGTAAAAACGTATTAGTAAAGTAATAAGTAAAGTAATTATGTCTTCAAGTAATAGTTTTATTTTATTCTAGTTTTAACGAATAAAGAATAAAAACCATATAAATATCAGTACAAAAATAACCTTGTCCAGGGATGGTGATTCGTTTCTATAAAAGAATTGATGTTTAATTATGAATTATATATTAATTTTATTATGAAACAAGATTATTATTATTTTATTATGCAGACTCAAAGATTAATTGTACTTACAGCCAAATAAAAATAAATTATGTACCAAAAATAAATTTTGTTTCATTTACTTACCTGAGTTTAAAATTAGAATTTGCACATTTTATATTATTACTTCCAAAAAAACTGTATAAAATTTAAATTTATCGTTAACTGTTGATAGTGGTGGTACATCACCATACATAAATTGCACAAAAAAAGGTAACAGTAATGATATTTTAGTATTCGAGATTAAAAAACAGCCTATAGTCTCTATTTACCGTAATCGGCGGTACTAACCTATATTTTTATCGGTAAGTACCGGCTGTACCGCATCACTATTTATTAGTTGTAAAAAACAGGCAACACATGAAATGTCATTTTAGTATCTGAGATAAAAAAATAGACTATAGTATATATTTCGTACACAAAAGAGTCCGTGTCTGTATAACACAACTGTACTCGCTCTTTGTAATAAGGCTTTACAATATTGTAATGAAAATTATACATGTGTGACTTAGAAAGTTCTAATACAGTGAATCCTATATAAATCGGTTTATCTAAAATAATTTGGTCTGGCCTCATTTGTATTGCAACTAAGTTTTCAGATAGAATTGAAGCACTATGGAAATAAGGATTGGATACAAGCCTTTCAGCGGATATGGACTTTTTGGTACGATTATTTTGATCGCTCCATTGATTAACTAAATGTACGCTTACTCTTTTTTCAGTATTTTCTAATGTTTTACCAAAAACACTGTTATTCAGTAACTTAAAAAAATCTTGTTCGAAGGCACTTTGTGCCTTCTGTCGTAATTGTGTGTTCAATTCTATATATTGCTTTAAGTAAGGACTCTGTCTAAAAGTTATAGCTCTATGTATTTTACGTAGTATTAAACCATGTTCTATACATTTTTTTAAATGTACATAATGTATGACATAGTTATACTTATTATATAAATTAGCAATTAGTTTATTAGATTTACCGCCTGGGGGAATGCATTTCTCTGGACAAAAAGGCAAATCGTTATGGTAATCGTGTAAATGTTCAGGATATAAAAGATCAACTTCTAATATAAATCCCCACTCAGCATTATCTGTAATATTTTCTACGTGTAAATTATACAATTCGCGTTCACTAAGAAACCTAAAACCTGAATATGGTAGATACTGGCACATGCTATAACCGTAAAGATTATTACAGTCAAGGTATACTATGAAACTAGAAGATTTAGATGTATTATAGTCAGACATGTATTTATGGTTAGCCTTAGCATACCGACGGGAACACATGCATAAGCCTCCCCTAATACCATCTTGAATCATTCTAACGATTGCTAAGTCCGACAGAAGTTCTAATTCAACACCTGTTTTAAGTAACATTGCGTCAAAGGACAAACTAGGTGCTGTTATGTAAAATGCAGGATCGAGGTTGTAATGTTGTTTACATGTTTTCCTAAAATTTTGGAAAATATCTGTCAACAAAAGTACATCTGTTTTTAAATACAAATCCGTATATTCTCCTAAGTTATGTATATTAAATTTATCCCAAACAGTTTTAGCATGATTGTAGTCTTCGTCGCTAATATTTTCGTTAGTTAATGAATTATAAAAATGACACTTTGATGGTAAAGATTTATCCTTATAACATTGCCAATTTGTCATATAATCGTAAGGATATACACCTTTTCGTGTTAATAAATTTAATTGTGTTTTATCAGGAAAATGAAATTTAAGGTTAATAAAATCTTTAACTTGCATTGTTTTAGCAAGTTTGTCAAGGCTTGTTCCTAAAAAGTTAAACGAATCTAAAAATCTTAATTGTATATACTCGTTATTATCAATAGGGATAAACTTTGAAAAGGATATGTATTTTTCCTTGGTCTTTGGTATTATTTTTATCTGACCAGGAATTTCACCTAATTTTTTAATAAATAAATGAGAATCATATCCTGACAAGTTATGGAAAAATATCGGAATGAATTTGGGTAACTTGTGTTGTAAATTACAGTGTCTATGTGCTGCACCCCGATATCGCCCAGTAATGTGACAGTGATCTCTTACTTTATCTCCCCACAATAAATGTTCACAAATGTGGCACTTAATAGCACTAGTGAAACTAACAGCATCGTTTTCTGTGAATATCATAGTTTCTTTTTTAGTCAAATATTTATGATATATTTTCTTAACATCTTCAGTAAGAAAATGTACAAATTTTGTTACACAATCCTTGCCTCGATAACTTCTGTAACCTTTAAAATGTTCAGTGAATGATGATACTATATTATATGCAAACGCAGCAGGCACGTGTACTTGTGAGTATGACGTATTACCGGTGTTCAATTCGTCGCCGGAAATCGGTTTGAGTAAAGTTTCGAAATCAGCATATATGACGAATGGAATATTTTGTTTTCTATTATAATTTTTAAATTTTAAAAATGAACCTTTTTCAGGTAAAACTGTAACAACTCCTCCACATAAATGTGATTCAAATTTACTTGAATTCGGAAAAAATAATAAGCATGTTTCACAGAAGTACAATTTACCATGATGTTTAGTTATTTGATTTCTAACCAAACGTGGCAAATCTTTAATTAGACAGTAATGGGAATGTGTATTATTTTCTAAAAACAAAAGGTGTATACTCTTTGATTTTTTACTATTATTAGATTTATACAAAGGTCCAATAATTGTTCTATCATTTTTCAATCCATAAACGAAAATATTCAGAGAGGGGTTATTTTTTTCAAAAACATTGATGTCCGAAAATGTAATTGGAAATAATAAATTATTAATATTTAAAACATCTCGAAAATGAGGATACGACGATACTCTGTCAGGATGTTGTATTGTGGGATACAAGGCAGCTACAATACACCACAAGAAGCAATAACTATCATTATTTCTAATATTTAACACAGCTTTTTTATTTATTATAAATTTTGGTAAAGCTATAAATTTGGATCCGCCGAGAGGCTGATATTTATTTATATTGATTTCTAAATGAGAATTTTTTAAAAATGTCCATCCACTATCTCTTTCCTGAAACTCTTCAATTTTCTTTAATAAATTTAAAAGTATAGTTTTGTAAATTGATTCGAAATCATAATTTAAATGAATAACATAATTTTTTGTGGTGAACGATTTAATTTCTTGGTGTTCGTTTTTATACATAAGAAAAACAGAGAAAAGTTCAAAATTAATTTTAATTGATGTATGTCTTTGTAACGATTGATCGATTAGGTTCTTAATTTGTTTTTGGTTATTATGGAGAAACATCTCAGGCAATATATTTAACTGTTTTTCGGTGGCAAGAATTCTGTAAGTTATAATACGAGATTTAAAGGAAGAATTAATGATTTCAACGTTATCATACAATGGGGTCGTGCTATTGTTTTTATGATTATTACTTCGTAAGTGACCAGACCATCGTCGATTATCTACAAATATTTTACAAACTGTGCAATGAGGCATTATTAGAGAGTAGTTAAAGTTAAGTACCTACTTCAATATTTTTAACAATATTTTTTATACAATATTAAGTTTAGTTTATAAAATATGATGTTAATAATGTATAATTTATAAGATATATGATGATGATATGAAATGACTCTTATCGTAAATACCTACTTTAAAAAATAATTATCTTACTTAAACTATTATTTTGTAAGTATCTTGAATTTCAGCTTAATATTGATACAGGATTGAGCGATTCAGTTCTATTTTGACCATTTAGCTAGCTAATTAGTTTTCACTCTGAAAAAAAAAAAAAATATATATATATAATAGGTACCTAGGTGACATAATTGAACACCTTTGAACTTTTAGCCTGTGGACAGTATTATGAAATAGTTATATTTAAGTCATAGTCATAATGTATTTCAAAACAAAAAAACTATTTAAGAGGTATAATTACTTAAGAAAAGTTAAAAACGAAAGAAACATACAATATACATGTATATTTCTTTTACCTTGTTTCATTGTGTACCTAAGAAGTACAATGATTTCAGCTGGAACACTTCAGTCTCTAACTATCTATGTATCTTTAATTTTAGTTTATGTTGATACAGGAATCAACTGTTCTCTTTCGATCATTTATATAGCAAATTAGTTTTTCATCCTGAAAAAAAAAAAACTGCATTTAATATAAATAGGTATATATTATTATAACAAGAGGTAGATATTATTACTTATTTAAAGTTCAAAAAGAGCAAAACATAGGTACAATAAATCTGTAACATAAAATAAATATTTTCCTGTTAGATTACCTGCCAATGTGCAAGTGGGTACAATGATTTCAGCTCGTACACTTCTATGTCTAATTCAAAATGTGTATTTAGTTGATTTTGATTCATCGATATCACTTCTCGATTATTTTTTCTAATTTAATATTCTGTAAAAAAAGAAATATATAAAAAGAAAGAAGTATATAATATATGTAAGTATACATACTTCTATCAAACAGCTTCCTTATGTATTTAACTTAATAAACATAATAGTTATTACCTTTTTAAGTCGTGGAGTATTTTGTATTCACATATTAAGTACTTAAATTTCTGCTGTATTTAAATACACGTCTGCTGAATGCAAGTAATTCGTTAAAATTAATTAATATAAGTAATCTTAGAATTTTGTATTATAAAAATATTTATTCGATTTATTAGATAGCTAGGTAGGTATTTAATTCAGCAATTTAATATTAACACAAATAATTATTACCAGTTATTGGAAACGCTTGAAATTTGCTAATATGTAACTAAATACGTGCGCTCAACCTACTTTTTATTAGGGTACAGTAGATCTAAATCGGTATAAATAATTATTATGGATTTACGATAATATTCTATTAACAAAAATATCAATGATTATAAATTTACAAATAGCATTATTATTATTGTTTAGCTCCCTTTATTATAGTTAATTTCGTACCATATATAGATATTGTATATGTCAACGTAAGATTGTAAGAACAGCCAGTTTATTAATTAACTAATCAGTTTATACACTGTCGATTATTTGTAAACGCGTACTGAGATGACTTAATCCATTCCATTTATTTCAGTCAGAAACTGACAGTCTTCAACTGTTAGTTACACTAATCTGTGAAACTATAAACTTATAATATAATATGAAATAAAAGCAATAAATTGTACATCTCAGTGCGAGTTTACAATTTATCGACTAACGGTTCTTACAATCTTACGGTAAAATACAAATTACTTGTGTTTATCACATAAAAATAAGTCATAATATTATAAAAATTAACAATTCCAATTAAAATTTAAATAGGTACTTACCGCATAGCATTTATTTTGATTTAAAATAAATACATAATTATACGGAACCATAGAACTTGATATGACGTAGTCAGGCTACTTGCACTATATTTTTATTTTATAGTCAGCAATTTTGTTCGATTTTATTCAAAATTCCTTAGACATCATTTTTGACCAAGTATAATCCGTACAAGAAAAAAAGTCAATTGATACACCAATAACATGTCTGTTTAATATTTTTTTAAATTAACATTGTTTTACATGTTTCTTGATTTATAAGCTAAACATTATTTCACTACCGTACATTAAACGAAACTAAGTCTGCAAGTGTGGAAGTAATCATCAAGAAGTATACAAAGAACCGCTGCGCTTCAAACTGCCTGACGACACCTGCCTGCTGTACCTATCATCATCAGCACCATAACATTTATAATGTAAGTACATAAGTATACTATCTAATCTATGTACCGTATTCAATTGATTTTCTTCTTAATTACTAGCTAAATGTTTCATTATGTATCTTTAGTAATTACATAAGAAGAAAGAAAGCGTTAAGTTCAACTTTGATTTTATGATTTTAACTTTACTCAACTTGTAATCTTGGCTTGAGCATGATGTTATTGTCTGTCTATACATTTACTCAAGTAAAATTACATTTAAGTACCTAACGTTTTAGAATAACTTTGGGTAGGGTGTAAAAATAATGATAGAGTACCCTACTAATAATTATGTTGTGCTATTTCAGGTCCGGATCAGAGAGCGAGTACAGCTATCAGGAGGTCGCAGACGAAGGCAGAGCTAAATCGAAACATTTTGCAGACAGCAATGGAAAAAGGAAACGTAAAACTCCATCGACTAATTCGATTCGTAAAAGGTACGTAATTAAACTTTTATTAAATATGTACAATCAACGTCAAATCTAATTATTAATACCATTTTATTCTGACCTCTTATTGTATGGAAAGACTATACAATGTGTGATCAGGTTATATTGGATGTTAATATATTTTATTTAACGTTCTGTACACAATCGTTTGCAATAATATAAATTATTATATTTATAAATTAGTAATGCAATATATTCTAATTCTTTGATAAAAAGGTTTTAAGTAAGTTGTGAGTGTGAAACAACTATGTGTATAACGTACTGTACTACACTAGATAAACACAGCTGGTGAATTAAAGTTGCTGGGTTCGATCCCCAACAGTGTATTTACTTAGTATTTTTCCTTTCTAGAGATAGTCTGAATTTAGATCGGTAAATAAAAGTATTCACGAAAATATAGACTCTAATATTATTTTTATAAAAGTAGGTTGCTGTGTATGTTAATATTAATTTTCAGGACTCTATCATACTAACAAACAACCACTCGGTTATACTAACAACAAACAGAATTTTATTTACCTAACTGTTTACTAAAAACTACTTATTGTTTCAGTAAGAAAACCGAACCCGTTGACATTTTCGGTATAAGGAAATGCAAAACTCCTTCAGAATTTAAAGAAGATTCTAAGTTAGCATCATATTTAATAAACAAGGTCGCCAACGGTAACGAGCGGCGATACGCTACTACTGAAGGAGAGTACTACATTGACTTCAAAATTTACAAGACGAACGATGTCCATGGGACAGACTCGCTAGAACTGTGGAAAAAAGCCCTTCTCCGCTTGAAAGCTCAAGTGAATAGTGATTCTCCTCAGTGGCGCAAGCTGCAAGAATTTATACGCTCGATCGACACATTATTTACTGAGGAACCGAAAATGTTTAGTGATAAATAAATTATTTATTTAAGATGTACCCAATCGTTGTTTTACTAATTATAAACACAATGAGTGTACCGTGCTTGTTATAAACCTAATATCAAGTACGGTACACTGAATAAATACAGTATAGATAACAAATAGGTCTGGTAAAGGTTACAAGTGTGGTATAGCTAACAGGTAAGTACTTATGGTTAATTTTTTTATATTAGGCAATCTGGACTAATTTAGAACTTGTTTCACCGAGAGACACGTCAACCCACACAACTAGTCACAGGTGAGTTCTAACATCTATAGTTGTTTTTTTTGTTTTGCTACATTTGTCGGTTCGCAAACAATGTTGGTATCGTTATTAACGTTAGATAATAATATCCATGCTATGACGAACACAAGAAATAGGGAAAACATCGCAGGCGTGCGTAGTGTGACTGTTTTACAATCAATGAGCGTTTACCGTTTTGTGAACTAACTAAAATGTTACCGTTAATCGATCGGATATTATTGGGCGTTCTGGACCACGAGTCCTGAGCGAGAGCGAAACTTGTTTCGCGGAGCGACTGGACGAAAGTGGTACAGAATGCCCAATAATACCCTACTTATGTATGTAACTATGCTACCTCAAGTACTATTCCATTTTAGGTTTTTATTTTAGAAGATAATATATATATATAGTCGACGCAAAGCGGCTTGCCTGCCTACCCCAAAAGAAACAAAACGTAAATATATTTATGTATGAATGGTAAATACAATATAGTAATAAAATCATCATCGTTTGTTTTATTCATGGAATTTAATAATCTGGTTTAAGGACTCCTCGTTAGTAACGCAGTCGTGTATGTGGTTACCGTGCCGTGTAAGGAGGTCGCTGGTTCGAATCCCATGCAACATACTTACTTGTCATCATAGCATCACAACAGCCTATTAATGTCCCACTGCAAGGACGGGCCTCTTCCTGTGACGGAGGGATACTTGGCCTACTAATACCACGCTGGCCAGATGGATTGGTATAGGGTTTAATTTCAAGATTTCCTTCATTTTTTATTACGTAAAGATAATATTGACGGATAGTCCCTTAGTCGGTTTTTACGACACCTGTAGGATGAGATGGGGTGGTGACATATTGTATTCCTACTCCGTCACGTGTGGTGACGTAGTCCTATCCCTAGAGGGAAAATTTAAAAAAAGTAGAAGTAGTAAAAAGGTATTCTATTAATAAGTCATCACAGTGGCTTTAGTTATGAACTTTAAGAAGAATTAAAAAAAAATATATAAGAATTGTTATAAAATAGAAGTGAATTTATCCCGATATAACTCAAATAGTTGCCACACTGTTACTTTAAAAGTAAGACCATTGTTTCACAATCTGATTTCAAGGGAGATTCTTTTAGACAATAGATATTGAAAGAATCTTCTAATTATAGTAGTCAACAGTTCACTGACTAGGAATATAAAAAAGTACAACCCTTTTCGACTCACTATTGCCATAAAAGTCAACAAAGAAAGACTAAACATATTCTTATACCTCATTTTGCATAAATTAACATGAACCTATTATTACAATTTAAAATTAATTATATGCATTTTTTAATTGCAGTGTTAGCATAGATCGTATTATCTAAATATTAATTAAAACAAGGCACTTAAATAATGTTAGAAATAATTATAGACCAATGGCCGTACTAGTGTAAGATTAATTTTTAATATATACCTTTGGCAAAATGTAACCATGTAATTCAGCTTGCTTAAATACTTTTAGTTCAGGAGGTGATGGCTTTTTATTATCTACATAATTTGTTTATTTTACATGTGTACATTAATATTAATTCTAAAAGTAAATTATTTATTATATTTTCATGCTATCTGTAATGGCTAGATGGGTTAGAACCTACAAATATTTTATGTAACACCAATATTGTTATTATGTACCCTGTCTAAAGTGAATAAAGATTAGGAATTATAAATTATATGAATTATTAATATGGTTGGTGCATTATATTTGAGGTTCAAGGCAGTAGTTAATAAACATAGCACGTTCGGTAAATTTGAATGTTTTGTGGCAAACCTAATCTCAGAAGATGTAGATTGAAATAATAATTGATTGGACTTCAAATCTAACTACCTACTTAATTTATAGTTTTCAATAAATTTAAAATGGTACAATTTATGTTGAAATTTAAAGAATCATAATAGATACTACCTTATAACAAGCTTTATTTCGTTTGGGAATAAACAAAGTTGGGTAAATTATTATTCTGTATTTAAAAAACTGCTCCCGCACCTGTCATGCCCTTTGTCACAGATGCCCTTTACAAATGAAGGAAAACATACATAAAGCTTTTACGAATTCATCTAGCCAGCGTGGAATTAGTTAGGTAACTAAGTTTTATTTCGGCACTAACTCCTCTAGTTATGAAACAGTCACTGGAGAAAACCTGTACCTGAAGTGGGACATAATTGTGCTGTTATTATGAAAGGGTTTGATAAGAAGAGGGTTATTAAATAAACACAGAATGCTAGATAATAACTTCTAATCAAGGACAATAAAGCCATATCAGAAGTGTAATAATACCTACCTTAAACTTTTTAATAACAGTTAATGCGCGCCACAGATACACACAAAGATAACCACGGCGATTTTATTAGTTAGGTTCTATACAAGCTTAACGAATATTTATTCACTGTGGTTATGTGAAGACTATTTCTTCATGTAAACCATCATATGTCTACTGATAGACATTTATCTAATTACATTTGACTTAACTTTTTGTTTGACTAATGATGGGGTGACATTTTGATTTCCTGCACCACAAAGACAGTAGTTTTTATTACATAAATATTTTGAAACTTTAACCAATATAATTTTAATATTGTTCATTTTCTAATCAGTTCGTTTTTATTAAATTCACGTTATCTATATTATCAGTGACATATTTACATAACAATTTTTTATAATAAATACAGCGACGGTATGGCAAAAAGCAATTTCTGAAAAATGCCATTACGATGTTTGAAAAATAACGTTCCTAAACGATATCAAAATGTAATACGATGGTAATCAAAACGTTTAATGCTCCCTTTTATAAGATATCCTACTACTTAATATTATTTATTGTTGTTTATTGTTTATTATAAACTATTGTAACTATTTGTATTTATTTTGGGAGAGGCCTATGTCCAGCAGTAGACTGCAATAGGCTAGTTGATTGATTGTTTATTAGTAACAAATACGAGTAAGTTAAGTAAACGCAAAGGTGGGTCTACGCTAGACGAACCGAGCACGAGCGGAACACGAGCCGAACCCAATTCGTATAGTGTGGACCGACTTACAAGCCTCGAACGAGTGCGCTGCGAGCATTTCGTTCGTGCTCGGCTGCGTTCCGCCTGTTGTCGGTTTTTTGACGAACACAAAGGGTTTTGCTTCGCGCTCGCAGTGCGCTCGTGGACGTGTTTAGTAACAGACGTCGGTCGCTCGAGCCGAACATCATGGAAACGTGGACCAAAGATGCTTCCGTGGAATTAATTGAATTATATAAAAATAATCTATTGATATGGGACCCAAAACATGAGGATTACTATAAAAAAATAAGAAGCTTGATGCATAGTCACGTACATCCCAAGAATTGGGTAAGGATGTAGAATTGTGCAATATCATCCATATTCGCCAAGAGCCGCGAGCTCACTGCGGAAAACTACGTTCGAGGACAGTGATCGTTGTAAGTTCGTTGCACGTCCACACTTGACGCCACGAACGACGAAACCGAGAACGGCTCCGCTCGTGTTCCGCTCGTGCTCGGTTCGTCTAGCGTAGATCCACCTCAAGACTTTGTACCTAAGTAGGTAAGTGTGAATGTTTGTTACTCTTTCACGTATATCTACTTAATAGATTTTAATGAAACTGTACAATAATATAGCTTACTTGCTTTTGCCCGCAGTTTCGCTCGCACTTAATTTGGGGTAGGTAGCTGTTCCCCTTTCCTGGACACAGAAGAAATAAAAAATGAAAAAGAAGTAGCCTTTGTTACTCTCCGTCACATCAATCTTCAATATCTCCACTTAAAAAATCACGTCAATTCGTCGCTCCGTTTTGCCGTGAAAGAAAGACCAACAGGCACACTTGCCCATTTATAATACTAGTATGGATACGTCAGAATAACACATAGGCTACAATTTTTAAAGATTGTAATATGAGCTACTCGAAGAACTAATCCTGTGCTGACGCAGTCGCGGGCACCAGCAAGTTTTAACGTAAAAACGTTTGAGGGACGCTTAAGGAGACCTTCCTCAGTGCTTTTATTCCCATTGCCATAGAATGGCAGCTACATTTACCTGACTCACTGATGGCCAAAGTCCTTCCACACAGCTTTCCAGATTTACTTCAGGTATCTCACGGCAGCATGCATCGTCGACGACGTAAATGAGTACGCGTAAAGATAAGATAAAGATAAAGATATTTTATTTGTCTCAACATGTGTACATAAGGTGTTACAATAAAAAAATGTCTCAACATGTTCTGTCTGGATAGACATGCAAATTTTAACTTAGTCTTATCATGCGAGTTAATAGTGCTTAGTAATTAATAAACAATATAATATTAAGTATAACAATTTCAACAGTAGGTAAAAACAATATCAATATAATTACATTAAGATTTATGAAAATTAATAATTATGATTATGAGAATTACATTATTAATAATTAAGAGAATTACATTATGTTTTTATCATTTAGGAAATCTTCAGTGCTATAATAACATTTTTTGGCCAACCAATCTTTTAATTTACGTTTAAACCCATTGTTGTCAAGGGTCTTATACATATTCGGTATTTTATTGTATATTTTTGGCGCCATACAGAATATGCTTTTACTTAAGAGTGCTGTTTTAGCAGTGTGCATACATAATCTATGGTTATCTCGGCGATTGCGGATAGAGATGTCTGAAAGCTTATTAAAAAATTGCGGGTTAGTTTTCACAAACACAGCTGTCTCATAAATATATAAAGATGGAAGGGTTAAAATATTGTGTTTTATGAAGAATGGTCTACAACTATCCATTATTTCAATTCTAAACATTGTTCTAATGCATCGCTTTTGAAGTTTGAACACTATATTCTTATCGACTGAGTTTCCCCAGAAGATAATGCCGTATCTAAGTATTGATTCGACTAGGCCGTGATAAGCAGTCAGTAAAGCACTTAAGTTAACTACCGGAACAAGCTTATACATAGCATATGTACGGCTGCTTATTTTCTTAGATAGCTGTGATATTTGTTCTTTCCAGTTTAGTTTGTTGTCTATATGGAGACCAAGAAATTTAGCATTATCGACTTCATTTATTTTATGATTTTTATAATTTATACCAAATTGTGTTTGATGCTGAGTTCTTTGACTAAAATGCATAATTTGAGTTTTTTTTAGATTAATTTGTAAATTATTGCTCTCCATCCACTCTATAATTTGTGATAGTGATTTATTTATGTCCTGCTCATAGGAGTCAACTGCTTTACATTCCACTGTAAGAGTGCTGTCATCTGCGAAGAGAGTTATAGGATTGTCAACCGATTTAGGCAAGTCATTAATATATATATTGAATAACAGTGGACCCAATACACTTCCTTGCGGAACTCCGTATTTAACTACACGCTCTAGAGATGGGCGTTGTCGGCTATTTGTGGCAGCGGTTGTCTAACCGTTATTTCGTTTCAATATCGGTATTGACAACCGTTGCCGAATACCGGTGTCATAGCATAATGTAAACTAAGTTGTCGGTTTCCGTTTAAGATATTAACTGAGCTAGCTGTAATATCGATACTGTACCTAACTAAATAAAGTTTTTATACGATTATTATCTTATATAGGTATAATTATATATTAACACGATTATTTTAAAAGTTTTGTTCAACACTATTAATAATTAAAACTATTTACACTTTTTACACCTATAGGTACTTATAACTAATCAAAATATTACAATTTATAACACTTATTTATCACTTTTATAAAGTTTACTCATCAATATCATAGCAATTAATGCAATTACAAAAAAATACAAAAAACTTTGAACAAAACCCGGCTCCCGGCTCGGCTCATGCAAAAGTTTTTGAATAACATAATAGATAATAAACAAGTGTCGTACTAAACAAAGAAACACGACACCTGTAAACGCATGTTTCCTTAATTCGTGTATATTGTAATAGCGACTTTATGTACATAACCGCAAAGTACAATTTTAGTTTATCTATGATATTCATTCGAAGGTCAAACTATAGTGATCGGTTTCGCGCATGCGCTCACGTCTACCGATCCAAATAGCCAAATATCGATTACATTCCATATTAAACTTTATGGCGCTAATTATAAGATCGTCTTTGGCTTATACGTAACGCAATATCGTAATATTCGCTCGTTCTCTGTCTTGTATGCGAGGAATCGCTTAGAAAAAGTGAGAAAGCATAATTATTTTAGTTATTGTTCGGATAGCGGCTAGCGGGAAGGCAACCAAACCAACGCATTTTAGATACCTACCTAACTTTGGCAGCGTTGAGCGTTTGTCAGTAGATAGCCTACCTAACCTACCTAGACAACCGATAGCCGTTGCTAGCCATTTCAATAGCGCTACGATACGTTAGTGGCATGGCAACGGTTTTTAGTTACGTTACGGTATAACGGACGCATCGCTAACACGCTCGTTAGAATAAGCTGTTATTTCTTTCTTTGTTTTAAAATTTATTCCTGTTATGGCAGTTAACTGTTTTCTGTTTGATAAGTATGACGCTAGTAAATTTTGAATATTTCCTCTAATACCATAACAGCCAAGTTTATTTATTAAGGTGCTATGGTCTACACAGTCAAACGCCTGCGTCATATCGCAGTACAATGCACAAACGGGATTTTTTTTATCCATATTTACTATTGTCCTATGTAGGAATTCGTAAACGGCCATATTAATGGACATGTTTTTTCTAAATCCTTTCTGCTCTCTACAGATGATTTTTTTACTTTCTAAATATTTGTTAAGCTGATTATATATATACCTTTCAAAAATTTTTGAAATTATGGGTATGAGCGCAATAGGCCTGTAATTTTCCATATCATCTTTGTTTTCTTTTTTGTGTATTGGCTTTATTATAGACTTTTTTAGTTCCTCTGGGAAGACGCCTTGGAAAATACAGAGGTTAAGTATGTAGCTAAGATGTTCACATATAAGATCTCCTACAGCTTTTAACACTTTGGTGGAAATATTATCGTACCCTACACTATTGGTGTTTTTAAGATTTTTTATTATAGCTAATATATCTTGAGGCATACTAGGGGCTAAGAACATTGAGTCCTTTTTGTGTTCTATGTGCCAATTATCTTTTGTTGCAGTTCTTGTAAGTGGCCTAATTTTGTCAATGTAATAATTATTAAAATGATTAGCTATAAGTTTGTTATCTGTGATAGATTCATTATTTATTGTTAATTTTTGAATAATCTCTTTTGGTGCATTAATTTTATTATTATTTATTATGTGCCATGTCGTTTTTGCTATATTATCGGATGTATTAATTTTATGATTATTCTGTGCGCGCTTTGTCAATACTATAATTTTTTTAAATAATTTCGTATAACGATTGTAATTTCGCTTATTGGAAGCAGTTAGTGTTATTCTAGAAATCCACAGAAGTTTTCTTTTTTTTCTGCTGCAGATTTTTACACCTCGCGAAATCCATTTGGGCTGCTTAATATTTTTTATCGTGATAACCCTGTGTGGAAAACATAACTTATAAAATAGACTAAATTGCTCATAAAATTTAGTAAATGCTGTATTGGCGTCATCTGTTTCATAAACTTCATTAAATGATATCTCTTGGACGCAATTTCTAAATTTTAATATATTTTCTGGCGTGTAATCTATTTGATATTTACGCCAATACTTTAAGATGCATGTGTTTTCTATTGGACACCTAAGAATTTGGGCCGTATGGTCTGATAAAGCAAGCTCCACTATATCAGCCTTCCATCTTTTTTTGTAATTATGTGCAAAATTGTCAATACAGGTTTGGCTTGCTAACCTAGTGGGACGTTCTAGAGCTAAGGTTAAATTAAAATTACATAGTAAACATTTTAGTTCTAATGTCATATTATTATTTTTCATTATGTCAATGTTAAAGTCACCGTAGTTATGTACTTATTATTACCGTAATATTAAACGTCTCATTATTACTTCGCCGTCTTATTATACCTATTCCACAGTATATTTATCAGTTGTCTAGCACCTATAGTACAAGATCTGCTTAGTTTGGAACTAGATGACTTTTATCAATGTGTAAGTAATATTACATAGTTAATCTAATTAAAACACATTTAACAGCTCCTCGACTATGAACTACGGTTTTAGACAAATGAACCTATAATTTGACCATTTAACTCAATTAATTATTAAGAGCGGTCGCTGAAATTCAGCCAGGTATATATTTAACTATAGGCGCCATTTTACTGATATTTTAATTCATATTGTTTGCAGAGCTGATTTGACAAGTTGTTTTTTTTTATTTTAAAGGTACACCCAAAGAGGTAAGTTAAAGGTTTTTGTTTAATGACATTTTTTTAATTTGTTTAATTGTTTTATTTAAACAAATAATAATAAAACTATTAAAATAAAAGTAACATTAAATATGAAGTAATTGTCCTATTTAAATCTGCGTAAAAATTTAGAAACTTCTTAAGCAGACAATGCTTTGGAGATGACTCTCTCACTAAAGGGTTGTTATGATTGTTATTTTCCTTTCTTTATATTAACTTAATTCACGTTACCATATATTAGGTACAACACTAGGGCAAGGAACTAACAAACCATCCATCCATCCATATCAGCTTATGGACGTTCACTGCTGGACATAGGCCTCCTCCAAAAGCTTCCACTCTGCGCGGTCTTGTGCCTCCCTCATCCACCGGCTTCCCACCGTCCTAACCAGGTCGTCGGTCCACCGTGTGAGGGGTCTCCCCACCCTGCGCCTTCCGGGGCGCGGTCGTCATTCCAGAACTTTTCTGCCCCAATGGAGATCAGTTCTCCGCGCTATGTACCCTGCCCGCCGACACTTTAACAGGGCAATCCTGAGCGCTATGTCGGTCACGTTATGTTAGTTCTCCTGCGGAAACAAACAAACCATCATTACATCGAATTCCACCACAAGTATTTATCATTGCAAATTAAGTCGTATAATCAGAACATCAGTCGTCGCAACAACTGAGTGCTCTGAGAATCTCATTAACGTAAGGTTAATGCGGTTGCGATCAAACGGTTAATCAAATACATGGTTAGTATATTATATCTAGTATACAGTAATGATGTTTTAGTTGTATATTGATAGGTATGTTTTTAAAAAGAGGCCAAAGTTATAATTTCACAAACAGTAAAAAAACAAATTATTTAGCTTAAAGCAACAATTTTTATGTTTATTACAGTTTGTTTCTTTTTATTTTTATGTTTAGAAGGATTAACTACAAGCTAAGACTTCTTGTTATTTAAGAAAACACATTTGTTTTAAATGTTACAGCAATAATTATGAAAGTTAGTACTTATCTAAAAATTTAAAAATACAATAATAAAAACAAATTTCTTTATGTTCTAAGGTATGGTACAGGCTGGCGCGAATGCCATTTAAAAACAAATAAATTTTAAAAACCCAAAAAAGAAAACCCGTTTGTTTAAACTTAGAACAGAGCTGGAATCTGCACTGTGTGCAAGACCTGTTTGAGAATGTCCAAATCTGATGAAAATGATATCTTTAGATGCTAGATGATTCTCTTATGCACTCCATTTGGAGTGAATACATGCATAACTACGATTTAGAGTCGTCATACCTGTCACTTCACTCCACTTTTCTCCTTCGCTAGGTTTACAATTTAAGTAATTGTTTTGTTATAATTTTAAGTGTAAATAAATGTTGGTGGTGATTCCAGGTATGGGATTTAATGTAAAATTTTGATTAGTTACAAGAATTACCCGTGTGTTAGGGTTAGTTGGATAAACACAAAGGAATAGACAAATTTGGTTCACAAGACAAAGGCGTTTTCATGGAAGACGCAGGTTCGAATCCGGGATGGAGCTTAACATTTTTTCTATTGTCTTTTGGTTCCTTTCATTCACTACAGGGACGGGCCTCCTCCCGTGACAGTGGTATACTTGGCCTACTAATACCACGCTGGCTAGACGGATTAGTACAGGGTTTAATTTCAAGTTTTCCTTCTTTTTATTTCGTTAAGACAATATTCACGGATAGTGCCTTAGTCGGTTTTGACGACACCCATGGGATGAAATGGGGTGATGACATATTGTATTCTTACTCCGTCACCACGCGGAGAACTTTTTATTGATTTCCTTTTATGATAATAGTAGCATGTGTACAGTGTACACCAATCCTAACAACATTCAAACGGTTCACATCAAAACAAAACATAAAAATAATCTAAATGAAACTTTGTAACATTACCTCCTTGTTAAACTTTACGTACTTGTTCTTTATCTTTGATATTTAGCACAAGGGTCGGAATTGTTCTGTTTATTACTACATTTCTTTGTTAAACTTGGCAAATAAATGTTGTATTTGTTAATTTGACGACCTCTATGGCGTAGTGGTTATATAACATGACTGCTACGCAGATGTCTCGGGTTGGATTCCCGCTCAATGTAAATAGTTGTGTGCATGATTTTTTGCATTGGTCTGAGTGTTTCTATGCATAATGTACTAAAAAACTAAGACTTTATCGGTACTTTTGAGTGAGACTTAAAATAGAAAATAACTCTTATTTGACCTTGAATACCCTTGCACCACTAAACAAGTAACCGAAGAAATACTGTAGTTCACTCTCCTTACTTGAACTTGATTGTCGCGCTAGGGTTGTCGACATTAACTTATGAACAAAAACTATCGAATTACGCTTGCGTATTGTTTGTTTTTTTTTAATATATACAATATGTCTGAATACAATACCGTATAAAATCCGTCCGTGTGGTGACGGAGTAAGAATACAATATGTTACCACCCCATCTCATCCCATGGGTGTCGTAAAAACCGACTAAGGGATTATCATTTTAACGAAATAAAAAGAAGAAAAACTTGAAATTAAACCCTGTACCAATCTGTCTGGCCAGCGTAGTTAGTAGGCCAAATATCCCTCCGTCACGGGAGGAGGCCCGTCCCTGCAGTGGGACATTGATGGGCTGCTATGATAATAAAGTCCGAATACAATCTAGGAATTACGACAGTGGATGTTATTCTAGAGATGCTTTACCTCCACCGCCATTATTTTGCTCCCCTGGTGCTGAGCGCGCTTGTTGTACATCGGCAAACCCCCAACAAAATATTTATACAAGTTGTTCAAAGGTTTTGGGGTTTTTATTCGAGTGCACATTTATTGTATAATAGAGTACGAGATATATTCTTAGTCTCTGTGGTAACCGACGAAGAATATAATAATATAATGTCACGACTCCATCTTATCACGAGGGTCCTGTCAAAAGCGACTTCTTAACAACTTATTTTATGTAAAAATCCTAAAGCCCGATTTACACATCGACAAGTACAGTAGCGAGTTCAGTAGTAATTTGTTAATTAAGTTGATTTGAATAGATCTCCATCCTATTTTTTGGCGAGTTAAGTACGAAGTAGCCACATACTTGTCGATGTGTAAATCGGGCTTAAGGAAAGAAAATTTTAAAAAGCCATTCCTCTGGATATCTATGTTATTAGAATGGTATTTATTACCTAGCTATGTATTCCTACAAACATACATTCATAGGCTCTTATATTCCATTGCTTTGCGTTCTCACGCAAAGTGTCATGAAATCGTGTCCGTTGCTCAAGTCCACTCTGTTTATAGTTTAACTTCTGTATGTGCCTGTGTATTGTATTGTGCAAGTAACAAATACGACGAAGTGTACCTAACGATAAATATTAAATCAGTTTCAGAATTCAACATCGACCTGTTTGACAGTAAACACGCAGTAATGTTGCCATGGATGAAAAAGTTTGGTTTGCAACACTGCGACATGCCTACTATGTTGTGGAACGTGGCTGTGATGTTGAGAGCACTTGCCTTGAACATCGATAGTCGAAATAAGAGACGTAAGTTTATTCATAACTTTATATCGTACTAGCTGACCCTCGCCCACTTCGTTGGGCGGCGAAACAACGCGTCCGTTTTTAAAAAATATTTCATTACTGCTCCACTCCTATTAGTCATAGTGTGATACTATATAGCCTATGACACTCTCCGATAAGTGAACTATTCAACACAAAGAGAATTTTTAAAATCGGTTCAGTAGATCCAGAGATTACCTCCTACAACGTCACAAACTTTACCTCTTTATAATATTAGTATAGATTAATTATCAAGCTACGGCTAAATGTGGCAGAATATAATAAAGTCGTTCATTAAATTGGATCATCATCATCATATCAGCTAATCGACGTCCCCTGCTGGACATAGGCCTCCTCCAAGCATTGCCACTTTGGATGTAAGTAATTACTCGTAATTAAATCTAAGTCGAAGTGTGTTTTAAATTATAATTACTAAGATTATTCTAGTGGCTATGACTTATAAATATATATTCCGATAGTAGTTTTAAAGACTTGTAATGCCACTAATAAAATACAACAACAACAAAACAAATAGTATTGTGTACATTAGGTGATCGGTGGCTTTATCTCCACCATAACATGCTTTATCTCCACCATAACATGCTTTATCTCCACCATAACATGCTTTATCTCCACCATAACATGCTTTATCTCCACCATAACATATAAAAATGTAGGTGGGATTAAAGTACAAATTTAATACAGTGCCATGTCGAATACATAAATAAATAAATATTCCTCACACATTGACACAACACCATCTAGTCTCAAACTAAGCAAAGCTTGTACTATGGATACTAGAGAACGGATGAACATACCTAAATACATTTTTTTTGTAAATACTTTCATTATCCATATAAAACACCCAGACCAATGCAAACAATCATGTTCATGCACACAAAGATTTGCATTGAGCGGCAATCGAACCCAAATAACCAAATTCATGTAATATGTTACAGCAATATCGCTACTGGTATACGTCGCATGCCTGGTAATATCCCTGGCATACTTCTACGTGTACCTAGTATCGGTGATATGGTTCGTGTTTGTGAGGTGTCGACAAAATGGTGACTTGCTCTCGGCACTTATCGTCATCTCTCTCGGAATATCCAGTGAAATTGGAACCGTCAAATTGGTTTTTATGTTTGTTAATATGTGAGTACTGTAATAAATTACAACATGGTTTAATTTCTGTTACTTATCCGGCTTATCCAGAAAAAGAGTAAAGTTTTTCCCACAGATAATTAAGTATATATGATCTCCGTGTAGTGACGGAGTAAGAATACAATATGTCACCACCCCATCTCATCCCATGGGTTTCGTAAAATCAGTCTGGCCAGCGTGGTATTAGTAGGCCAAATATCCCTCCGTCACGGGAGGAGGACCGTCCCTGCCGTAGGGCATTGATGGGCAGTTATGATGATGATATATGATGACAAGTCCCGCACTAGGCATCCAGCTCTGTGACACAGGCAATTATAACCTACCTCTCTTAAACAAACATCTACCACAATGTAAAATACTATATAAGTAAGAACTTAGAACTTTAAAAATACTACTTAACAAGTTTATTAGTTGCTTACAAACCAAAACACAAGATTGGCACTGGATAGCGGTCGATATCTATACTAATATTATAAAGAGGTAACATTTGTGTGTTTGTGACTTTGTAGGGGGTATCTCTGGATCTAAAGAACCGATTTTAAAAAATATTTCTGTGTTGTCTTGTATCACGCTACGACTTTTAGGAGTGGAGTAGTAATAAAATATGTTTTAAAAAGGGACGCGTTTTTTTCGCCGCTGAACGAAGCGAGGACAAGTCAGCTAGTTGGTAATATTTCCTTTTCTTTTTTTTTAGTGATAAAGTCAAGCGAATAGTAGTAGATACATTGGAAATCGACACTACAGTAGTAGCAGGGAGCAGATTCTCCAACAATCTGCTGATCACCCTGAGAGAAGTGAAGAAGCGAGCCATGATATTCTGGATCGTAATCATTGGAAATGGCGTCGTGTATGTGATGAAACCTATCTTGTTGCCTGGCAGACATCACATGGAGGATAAATTCATTATTTTTGGTAAGCATTATATTAACATTCCTAAGACCCAATTAAAAATGTCCCACAGACGGGCCTTCTTCAATGAAGGACGGAGGATGTTCTAATAATTTACGGAGAATCAGTTTTGCCCAATAATGACAGATTTTCATAACGTATAGACTTAATGATGTGCATGTTTAATATAAGTAAAGATTTATCACAAAGCAATCTATTATTGACGACCACTGCTGGACATAGAGGTCTATGTAAAGGTCTCTCCAAGTATTGCCACCTTGTGCGGTACTTGCCTTGTTAACAGGCTGAAATTATAATAATGATGTTCTGATTTTTTTAATGTGTGTGTCCTGCTGTCAAAATCTCTTGAAATAACTTATCTTCATTTACATTAAACAGTAATTACTCAAGAAAACTAAGAATATAATATTTTGGTGCTCCACTATAAATCTAGTTAACTCGAGAAGTTTTATTCCTGCAGTACTACATTAAAGGATTTCCATTGTTCTTTTGATGTCTTTAGTTAATTTCATTTGCAGGACTAGAACCAATGTATGATACACCAAACTATCAAATAGCCTTTGGACTTATGATATTAGGAGTAATCTTCACTTGCTACCTACCTGCCAACATCACGGCTTTCCTCATCGTCGTCTCCGGGTACATCGAAGCACAGATGTTAGCACTAACTGAAGAATTAAACCATCTATGGGATGACGCTGAAAAACATTACTACAAAACAAGACCTGATAATGAAATGGTAACATCCCAAGAAACTAAACATCAAGTCATGAATGAATATATTAAAGAACATATTCACGATATCATCAAAATTCACAGCAGAATTATACGTTTATTACATCAATTGGAAGAAGTATTTACGGTTGCTATTGGTGTAGAATTCTTTCTATTAGGCATAGGACTTATAGCAGAACTTCTTGGAGGCTTAGAAAACACATATATTGAGATGCCATTTGCAATGATGCAGGTTGGAATGGATTGCTTCACGGGACAACGAGTAATGGACGCCAGTGTTAAATTTGAAAGAGCTGTATATAATTGCCAGTGGGAGAAATACGATAAATATAATATGAAGACGATTCTCATGATGCTGCAGAATTCGCAGAGGACTTTAAAATTGTCGGCTGGAGGAATAATAATGTTAAATTTCAGTTGTTTGATGCAGCTCAACAGGTCTATTTATTCAGCGTATACGACTCTGCGGACAACCATGAAATAAAAGCTAATGTTATACATATAAAATTACCGTAGATTGCTTTTAAATATAAGTATTGTAGACTGATACATAGAACACCAAAGAGTTTTTGAAGTTTTTATTGCATATTATAATGATTTCGTAACTAAAATTGTTTTATTCCGAAATGTTACATAATAAATATAAATCATTATGTAAGAAGTGAGCAATTTTTACAACTTCTACCATAGTGACTCTTATTTCATGACCTTCTATCACCTGGTAAGAACTGTTTTTTACCTTTTCTCTTTCTAAAACCTATTATTAGAACGAGTAGAGTTATCCAAATTGTAAGGTTAAGGTCATTTTTTTTATTTTACAATCGGTTCAACTTTACTGAAATAAAGACAGGAACCTATGTAAAAGGAAAAAAACAGCTGTTTTTTTACAAAGGTTTTTAGCTGCCTTAATCCAGATTTCTTACTTCAGCGATCCACACATCATTGTTTTCGAGATGGATGTCATCTGTACCCATTAAAATAAAGATCATGATCTCTAATAGTGTAGTACTTAGTCTTTTTAATAAAAAATAATTAGAAAATTACTAAACTTGATTTTTGTTAAGTAAGATAAGTAGGTACTTACATAAAATTACAACTAAATTACAGCCTTCAATTAAACGAACAAATAAATTACTAGTTCGTAGAAAAAGTTAATCTAATGTATTTGAGTAATGATACGCTCTGACAATGTCATATACAAAGTTTTACTTACAATATATTGCATATTGGAAAGTAATTAACTTTTAATCATACTCACTAATATTAAAAATTAAGTGTATGTGTTTTTTTGTATATTTTATTTAGTTAGTAATGATATGAAGTGGACGTACTGATATGACGATGATAATGATGCAGTATGTGGATGTAGCAGGTTCCAAAAATGAAATGCAAGTTTTTTTTTTAATCTTTACTAACCAAAAAAGGGCTTGATCACTTTGCGAACATGTCGCCCCATGAATGCAAGTTGTACGGTAGAGAATGATAAGATGGTACAATGTTACTACTACAATAAAATTGTTAATATATTATTACAACTAAGCTCATGACTTCTTGGATACAAATACTGAGCAAATTGTGCTCCTGTAAAGGCTTGGCTGTCTTCTCTGTCAGTACCACTCTTCACAGAGTGTTGGTGGTTATCACTTCAGGCGTTATTGCCAAGCTACACAACACGCCGTCGCTCTTCTGCGGTAGCAGCCTCCTATCCGTGAATATTATCTTTACAAAATAAAAAGAAGGATAACGTGAAATTAAACCCTAACCAATCCAACTGGCCAGTGTGGTATTAGTAGGCCATGTATCCCTGCGTCACGGGAGGAATGTTATCTACTAATATTGTCAACCTGCATACTACTTGCTTCTACAGATTTAGTGTACGATGTTTGTATTAAATTATTTAGAGGTGACGGAGTAACAATACTTTGTATTATTATCCCATCTTACGTGCCGTCAAAGAAGCAAGGTGTGCACGCGCACATGAAAGATTCATTCATCCCAGATGAGGTCCACATTTGGACTCTTAGGGTCTGATAAGAAAATAAGTCTGTAAGGAAGTCAGTTTTGACGACTCTCGCTGCGTTAAGACAGTTGTATCATTTGTATTAACTCTAGTACAACGCAAGCCAGTAATACTATATAATATTAATAGCCACAACGTAAGAACTCTCTAAAAACTAATTCTGAACTACAAACTTTCTACAGAGATATGTGATTACTAAGTATTATATACAATGCATAAATAGTAATGAATTACTAATACATTTACTTTACAAATTAAGCAATTTTTGTCATTTGTTCTTTGGGAAGATAAATCGGTGCACGTTACGGTAACCATGTGGCAGACTTTGAGGAAATTTGGTCTAGAGTATAGTGATTTGCCGACCATGCTGTCTAATGTATCGGCAATGCTCAGAATACTGGCACTTAATATTGATGGAAGAAACAAAAAACGTTTGTATTTTCTAAAATTTGGAGCATATTCTCCTATTACCAATTTTTTAAATTAAGTGTTTGACTTTCTAATTACAAGAGGCCTTGCAGATGCCTTTGCAATGATAATTTTCGCTTTCGCTAATTGTCTGACTGCGAATAAAACCTAATCTTAGCATTCCATGGATTCACCGTGCGGGTGCGGGTCAACCGCGTGATAGAGGACGGAACACTTGCATAACAGTGTTTGGGACTTACGACCCAGATGTAGGTTTAAGGAGGCCCCCTTACAACGCGTTAGCGGTCACCTTCACTGTCTCCCATGTTTCGTCCTCTACCTATTCAAACTTGGAAGGAACCTAACAATGCCGTTTTGGACATTCGTGATAGTAAAGAGCTTACTGAAGTTCTCGGCAGTCCTAGTTCTTTTAATAGGTTGTAGAGGGATTTAGCTGGTGTACGCACCTATTTCCACGGCATACAGAGTAACCCTATAGCCATTTCTGGTTATTTCATTTGTCCAGACAAAGTGTTTGTTTGTCTTAAATTGTAATATGGTTAGGACAAGCGTAAGTAAAGTAAGAGGATACGGAAGAGTGAAAATTGATAGAGTATTTAGCTTCTTGGACCTAGTCCAAGAAATCGCCAAAGTGGTAATTTCGATGGACAAGAATGACACTGTCCTCAGTATTAATTAATACGCAAACCAAGGCGAAGTGTTGATCTGAAATTGTAAATTGTTTCCTCGTGTTTTGAGGATAGCCTTTATCCTGCTGCACGCGTAAAGACAGACCACGTTAAGCACCGCACTTGCTCTTTGTTTAACTTAGTGTACTGATTATAACTTTTAGTCAGTAAAGTGTTTAACAATCGCAAGACACCTCCACGCGATAATAACTTCACGAGATAACTGTAACTAGCGCATCGAAACCTAATTCCGAACCAACCCGTGTTGGGCAACGCCAGGTCAACCCTGTTTTCAATTCTGGAGGTAACACTTATGGATGCAGATGGTTGATGAGTTGTACAAAATTAATAGGTTGCCTGTCTCGTCAGTAGACACAATGTTCAATAATTATATGATAGACGGGATAAGGTTTCTTAGTAAGTGCTTAATGAATTTCTGATTCAAAAACTGACTGAAAACCAAAGCATTTGTACCGATCCTAATGCGATTTTTTTATTTTATTTAAATAGCTTTTACACTACTGTGTGACATTCTTATTTCTCTTTTTTGAAAAAACTAAAGTTTTTTAACAAATTAAGTATTTATTACGCGAATATTTCAAACAAATTCAAATAATTTTTCCAAAAAAATGTATTGGTCTAGAAATAACTAAGAAAGTTTTGAGCAAACAAACAAAAAACTTCTTTTAATGAGTATTGTGTATCGGTTTTATTAATCCCGCTGTACAATTTTGTGCTTAATTTATCCCGATTTAGTCGCTGTCTTTAAATAAATCAAGTTTTGAGACTATTTAGCTAGCTTAAAACTCTTGATCTTGCATAAAAATAATTTAGTTAATAATAATAATAGGTCTTCACCTATAAAATTGCCGTTTTATATGGAGATTTTATGCGAAATTTGATTTTTCGTACTAACGAAATAGTTAGTTTTTTTAATAATTATTAAACTTAATAGAATGAAATTTGGTATAAGTATTAGCGCACATCTAAGCTAACTTATAGCATTTTAATCATAAGAAAAAAAATATAAGGAAAGAAGTTACATTTGTTCAAATGATAAAATCCGCTGGTTTAAATTGGACCCATATTTACAGGCTTATTACCTACTATAATACAAATAATATATATATTTTTCTTAATTATCTTTTGTTAGTTGTTGGTAATGTCCTGTATTTATCAAATTACAAAAACAATACAAGCAATCTATGTTATAAAATAAAATAGAGGCAAAAGACTGCGGCGAAAAAAAACGGCAATTTTATAGGTAAAGACCTATTAATATACATATATTAATTTTCTCAAAACCTTCCAATATATGTATTTCAGGTGTCTCAATAATATCGATAGTACTAACTGCTCTAGTATCAGCTTCTTACATCTACACCTACGTGATATGCAGCTACTGGTTCACGTTTTGGCGCAGTCGGGAAACTGGGGACATTTCTGCGGCGTTTGTGGTGCTGTCTTTAAACATTACAAGCAATATTATTGTCATTAAACTGTTTTACATGATGTTCTATAGGTAAGACAGTATTTTTTAAATTGTGTTTGTGTGACTTATTTCCTATATCTTTCCTATATCTTGTCTGCTAATACCAGCTTAGGTCTGCTTGCAGTAGTCAGGCCCTAGTCCAGTTCCATAGGGAATTTAGTCTACTACTACCATGCGGGCCGGAAGTATGGAGCAATATTTTTTTCTTGCCATGTAATATCTATTAGTGAATAACTGAACACTAGTGGCGAAGTGTCCATATAACTCGATTCCTACCGGCTTACCTTTGCAAAAACCGCTTAGCATTGTCTATTAATCAATTATAAATCAATGATGCAACATCCACTCAATACAAAATAATATAAAACAAAAAAGTATTCTCTTACGTAAATCGCAATAATAATACAAAATTATAGTTAGTAATAATAATTTTCAATATGATTATTTACGTACTCATAACGCCATCTAGTAATTAAAGGTTGTCAACTAACCACTTGTTATGGGTCAGTCAGAGAGTACCTAAAGCGCGCATGCGCGGGGCGCGGTAAGCCGGTCGCGAAATTAGGAATCCAGTACAACAATACGTACGGAAATCGTACGGCCACGTGACACTTTGTCTTCGTCGATCTAAGGTACCATATAAGCCGATGGCCACCGGCTTATGACAAGGATAAAAGATACAACTACAACATTGCGAGAGCGAGAAAGCACTATTGCAACCAGTGGACCGACCAATTGTAACGAAGTTTAATTTCATTTTACGTTAAGTACTTAATTTGCCATTGACATTTCTTTTTGTTTTTATCAATTATTTAAATCTATACGATGTATGGCTATCTTTAAATAAATGAGATTTAAAAAAAAAAAATTTAAATCTGATAGAAATCAGTCTTTCTTCTGAATTTTCAGCTTTTAATTATATTTATTTGTTTTTATTTTTTTATTCTCTCCATCTTGACTTTGGCAGAATCATCGGTAAACGATAGGACCATTAGAAGAAAAGAAAAAACAGAATTATTTATTTTCTGCAAATAGGTTATAAAATTCGCTTTCTTGTTTAAAGTCATTGAGGTAATTATGTACTACGTACTTTAAAGTAGTAAAATTTGTATGTTTAATTATTTATGATTGTGTATTATGTGTTATGCATTGGTTGACTTTATTTTTGTCGTAGTGCGTTGGGATCCTATGGAATATTTTTGTAAGTACTTGTTTGTATTATTTATCAGCAAATTTAATAGTTTGTTGTTATAAGGGACACGTTAATAGTGTTAGATTATATTGTCTATCCATAATAATGTGTTGTGTGATAAAACATCGTGAAATTAAATTATAAATATAAGAAACGCCGGCGCACTTTGGGGCGCCTACGAATACCTATGAACTACAGAATAATAGTAATATAAAGTAGAACGAAAGTCCACGGAATCTTCGGCTTCCCTTTTATAAAAATCCACCCTTCGCCACTGCTGAACACCAAGGCAAAAGGTATTATCCGCCCATACTTTCACACTAATATTAGAAGACTGGTCTATTATACTAAGAATACGTAAATATTTTGAGTTTGAGTTAAAAATTCAAGTTAATAAGATTTGTTTTAGTGAAAAGATGAAAGGACTAACAAACACGTTCCTAGCCGTCGACGCTAGTGTAGTCAAAGGCAGCAGATACGCCGCCAACATGGCCAAAGCTCTTAGGAATGTAAAGAAGCGAGGTCTCATATTCTGGGTGACGCTGATGGTGGACTGTTCCCTGTACGTGGCGAAACCGTTCGTTATGCCTGGACGACATCTTACGTTGGATGCTTATATTATTTATGGTTTGTAGTGATCTTATGTTTACCTATATAATTTGCACGCGTTTGTTCTTTGCTACTATTATGTTTCTTACACCTAATTTTTGGCGTATTGTAGATTCCATATGCAACTGCGGAGTCTATCTATTTGTTGAGGAAGAAACATTTGCAACCGTGCTAATGTCTGATGATGTAGATTCAATTATCTACACTGTCCTTCCTCTTCTACCTGCCAAATGACTAATTTAGTAAGGAAGATTATTGTGGCTACCTAAATTGTTATAGAAATTCAATGTTTTAGCTATATTATTCTAGAAATAACTGTTACCTTCTATAAAGCATGGCAGTGTACTTTATTACTTACACCAAAGTAACGCACTAAAGCTCGTTTAGGATCGAGCAATATATTCAATTATGCACACATATTTAACATATATCAGTTAAGTTAATACTGGGCCACTGTTATGCATTATACGTCAAAAAAAAGTTAAGATTAATATTTCATGTATTTCAGGTCTGGAACCAATGCTCGAAACTCCAAACTTCGAAATAGCAACTTTCGTCATGAGTTTAGATGTTACATTTATATGTTACACAGTGGCAAACATCACATGCTTCTTAATCCTTGTAACAGGGTACATTGAAGCCCAAATGTTATCACTCAGCGAAGAACTGTTACACATATGGGAAGACGCAAAACTTCACTGCAAACAAGTAATAAACAAAATAGACGAAAATACTAAAACTCAATCAGAAGTTGAAATAACAAATGAATACATTAAAGTACATTTGATTGAAATTATGAAAAAGCATGCTATAACTAAAAGTAACTTGGAAGATATTGAAGAAGTTATGAGAGTTCCGAACGCACTTGGATTCGTTTTACTTATAATAGGACTGATCGCTGAAATATTGGGAGGTCTGGAGTACACATGGTTACAGGTCCCATTCACAATGCTGCAATTAAGTGTAGACTGTTTCTTAGGTCAGAAAATAATAGATTCAAATGTGAAATTTGAGCAAGCGGTGTATTTTTGTAAATGGGAACATTTTAGTGCATCAAATAGAAAAATAGTTTTGGTTATGCTACAGAATGCGCAGAAAAACATGGTGTTGACTGCTGGTGGGATGGCGAGGTTGAGTTTTACTTGTTTAATGTCAGTTATTAAGACAACGTATTCTGCCTACACCACTTTGGGCTCTATGGTTTAATTTTCTCTATTTTGGTTTACTTTTTACTAATTTAAATCGAACTGTTCTAATAAAATCGTATATTCATTTTAACTTTGTTTGCATATTACGTTGAACCTACATTAATTTTACCAATCATTTTTTTAACCAATGGCCAATTTATGAGTTACCGTTTTTAAGGGGTTTTTTGGCAGCTTAACAGCTACGGGCGGTTACTTTAATTTTACCTAAGTAAGTATAATGTTTTGAAGAATAAAAATTCTGTGAAAGTAGTGTAAAAACACTTTACCGTAGACATATCATTAGCCTACTATACACATTAAAACCTTAATGGTATATTGTACCTGACATTTAAGGTACTATCATTATAATCTGTATCGATTAAACAAATATTCGATATCATCGCTACAAAACAGAGATTAGCGTAGAAGTTCATCTAGATACAAAATACGCATAAGTAGACATCAATCAGACACCACACGATATTTCAGTTGTTCAGTTCGATTTACACGTTGACAAGTACAGTAGCGAGTTAAGTAGTAAGTTGATTTAAATAGATCTCCATCCTATTTTTTGGCGAGTTAAGTTAACGAGACGAGGGGGCTACTTCGTACTTAACTCACCAAAAAATAGGAACGAGATCTATTTAAATCAACTTAATTAACAACTTACTACTTAACTCGCTACTGTACTTGTCGATGTGTAAATCGGGCTTAAAGTCGTTCATTTAATTGGATCATCATCATCATCATCACATCAGCCAATCGATGTCCACTGCTGGACATAGGCCCCCTCCAAGCATTGCCACCTTGGATGTAAGTTTGAAATTATAATTACTAAGAGTATTCTATTGACTATGACATATAAATATATTATATTCCGATAGTAGTTTTAAAGACTTGTAATGCCACTAATAAAATACAACAAAACAAATAGTATTGTGTACATCAGGTGATCGGTGGCTTGTTTATCCCCCAATTATATTGAACCGGCAGACAGATTGCCAAAAAAAACCAAAGTTTTTTGCAAAGAACTTTAATAATTAATATTACAATTAAATACAATTAAATTATGACCAAGACAATTGTTCGAAGTTGGAAACAAGAGTGACAAAGTTATTGAACACGACGCCGTCGTGACCTCGATGCGCCGCGTGCCTCACGTTGCGACGATTCAGCATTTCCCTGGTCGTTGCTGGGGCGTCGCTAGGCTGATGCAATATTTATGACAATTATAATATTAATGCTTAATAACCATATCCCTTATATGCCTGGTATATAACACCTCCCTCCTTAAGATCAGCGACTACTGGAAGGGTGGTCTGAGAGTATCGCTGAGAATGTGCTCTTGGTGGGAAGAGGACGTTCCTGGACCACAGCGTAGATACGGCCGCGCTCTAATGTTTCATCTGTTGTTTCAACTTGTACTGGTGAATGTTTCAATCGTTTCCATATTAAGAACCCGATGCTTAGTGCAGTTGCACTGAATATGATTATGTACAGTGGCGTTATGGTGTAGTACACACTGTGTAAATCGCTTCTATTCAATCCCAATGGAGGTTCCAGTAATATCTCGCTAGTGCTTACGTGGAGTTTATGGAGATCTATAGAGTTGAGTGTCAGTTTTCTTTCTTCTAGGTTATAATTTGGATTACTAATATTCGGCAGGTTCATTATCTTCAGTACTTGTCCTTTCAGCTGGTTTTCTCGATTGGTTAGGGTTAACTTGGGGCTTCGTAGTGTACAACCCTTAGGTATCACAATTAGGAAACTTCCGTTGATTGTGTTATATTGATCTTGAGTGCAGGATAGACGAACTTTCGTAGGTGTAGGGAAGCTTACTACGTAGTGTCGGTCGTCCAGTGTGTCTACAGCTTCAGTTTTCAGGGTTGCAGAGGTGAAAGTGCAGGAGCTGTGTATTTGCTGTGTTGTAATTAGGTGATAAATGCAGTCATCTTGGTTATCGTAATGTAAGTTGGTGTTGTCCTCGCAAAGATAGTAAGGACCGGACCTCGGGCATTCTGCCGCTATGTACATAAAATCTTTGTCGTGAATTGCTAGGTAGGGATAGGAGGGAATAAGTATTCTATTATTTTTATTGGGAACTATTGATAATTTATATAGGTTATAAGTAACGTCTAGGATAACAGGGAGCTTGAAAATGATTACTAAATTGTTATCGCTATAATAGTAACCTAGTTTAATTATATTAAAATATTCTCTAAAACTAACACTAAGTACTTGATTTTTACCGTATAGTGCAACTAATTGTTCCAGCATGCTATGAAACATCTCTAACTTAAACATAAGAAAGTGTGTGCTTTTGGCACGAATAAAAGCTAATAAATTTTCTAACCTAAGAATTTCATCAGATAAGGTCTCTATATTATCAGCTAACATAACAATGAATTGTGCCAAATGGGCATATCTCACGAAATCAGTTTCATGTGTTAAATCTCTTTCCATGATCTGATTTATAATATTTTGAATTCTATCTTGGTTAATTGCTAAACTGGTAAGAACTTTCGAATTTTGCGACATCCAATGTTGGTTTAAACTAATGTGGTTATTAATTTGTGTGACTATTTTATTATCGTTTTCTTGCAATGATTTTATCGCGTTATCGTAATGGATAGCGTCAGTATAATCTAAGTTGCCAGAAGTACTCTTAATAATTGAGCCTAATCCGTCTACTAAACCTCGTTTAGTGCGACTAGATTGGAATAGCTCTAATTGACCTGATAGTTTCTGTAATTTACTGTACAAAAATTCTATATGTGGCTGAAATAAGGAAAACGTTTTATTATGGAGTTGAGGAGAAACATCTTTTAATTGTTTCTCAACCGACTCAATGTGAGAATGAATAGTTTCTAAGTTAGTAAGTTGAACAAAGGAGTGGTAATGGGTAATTATTTTAGTTTGTCCCATGTTAAAAGGTAAGATCCCTGGCCCGTTATCCAGGTTACTTAACGTAATCTCGTTCTCCTGTGCTTCAACCAGGCTCAGGATCAGGATGAGGATTCTGCAACAAGTTTGCGCTGTTAGGAACTCTTTTTAACCTAGACTTGGCGACGGGTCCACGTTTCTTTTTGGTATAAATGTGGATGGGTAAATTCGCCATGACTGTATCCTGAGTATATCTAGGGGCTAATTTTTGACGGCTAGCTATGGGGTTACTTATAAATACTTGCTGATCAGGGGAATAGTCTTTTTCATGTTCTCTATCTTTATTAATATTTTCAGTGATGCGCGTACGATCATGAAGAGATGAATCATTGATAATTTCAAATACTTTTTGCATTTTACTTTTATGTTCCTGTATATATTGCTGTAGAGTATTTTCTGAAAGGTTTATGTCTATTGGATTACGGGGGTCTAAATGGCCTGTAATTATATCTAAAGGTCTAACTTTTGTAAAGCTGTGTATTGAGCTATTATAGCCCAATACTGCATAAGGCATTAGATTGATAACAGAGTCTCCGCGATGTTGAAGCTTTAGTATTCGTAAATGTTCGAGTAAGGTAGAGTGCAATCTTTCTATCATACCATTCTCGTTCGGAGTACAAGCTAAAATTTTGTGGTGTTGTATTTTATGCAATTTCATAAATTCTAAAAATAGCTGATTGTTAAATTCAGGACCCCTATCTGTTACAATAGTAGTAGGTATGCCATGATGTGTACTAAAAATCAATAGAGCCTGTATGACACTTATAGCTGTTGAGTCTCTGAGATGATAAGCTTGAGCATACTTTGAGAAGGAATCAACTATCGTAAGGTATTTTTGAGTTTCAATACTTAATAAGTCAAGATGAACTATTTCAAATGGTTTTACAGGAGGAGGTACGATATGGAATTTTTGTTTGATAGGGTTCCTATCGTACTTTGCTTGGCCACAGATATTACAATCATTTATGTACTTTGTAATGTGTTCTCTCATTTTGGGCCAGAAATACTTATTTGATAATGACAAAAAACATTCGTTAATACCACGATGATTGGTTTTACCATCATGATAATTACGAATTATTTCTTGCTGTTTTAAATAATCCTTCACATTTTCTAATTCAATTTTTGTCAAGACTAAGTCCATCGCTGAGCTTTTAAATTTATTTTGTATTATGGGTATAATTTTGTACATCGCTAAAGTTGGGTTAATAAGAATACCTGTCTTTACTTTGGGGTTTATGTACTCTTTAATGGCATTAACTACGTCTTCTTCGAGGTTATTGTTAGAAATTTGAATATGTGTTCTAACGTAAGACTCGAATGGTTTGGAAACAGAAGGGCGACTTTTAACATCATCGACTATTGTAAAAACTACTTGCTTGTGATATTTGTTAAGAGGATAATCGGTAATAGGAACTTCTAGAATAGGGTTCTCGGCATCTGTATGTACTGTATCGGTATTTGAGTTATCTATCAACGAGGGTACTATTTCAGATGGATTTGCGACAACAGAACTAGTTTCTTCATTATGTATTTCAACTCGGGACAATGCATCGGCATTAGTATTGCATTTCCCTTGTTTGTACTCAACTGAAAAATTAAATTCACTTAATTTGAGGCGCCATCGAGTAAGACGAGAGTTCGGCTCTTTTAGGTTCATGACCCATTGAAGAGGCCTATGGTCTGTTACGATCTTAAACACTCTGCCAAACAAGTACGGTCTAAAATATTTGGTCGCCCAGACTATCGCTAACAATTCCTTCTCGATGGTGCTGTAGTTTATTTCGCTACTATTCAAAGTTCTGGAGGCATACGCGATAGGCTTATCAGAACCTATATGACCCTGAGACAATACGGCTCCTATAGCTAGATTAGATGCGTCTGTAGTTAAAATGAAAGGTTTAGAGAAATCAGGATATTGTAAGATAGGGTCATTAGTCAGTAAAGACTTGCATTTTTCGAAACACTCTGTATAAGATTGGTTTAATGTGATTTTTGAACCTTTCTTTAAACATTGTGTTAGAGGTTTAGTTATTCTAGCAAAATCAGGTATGAATTTCCTATAATATCCTAAGAGTCCTAAAAATCGCTTAATTTCTGTAGGGGTTTTAGGCAATGGATAACTTGCTATTGCAGATATTTTATCAGGGTTTGGTTTAACACCATCCTTACTGATAACATGACCTAAATATGCGGTTTCAAGTTTGAGAAATTCGGCACTTGTCCATTTGAATTTTAAAGTTTGATTCACGTAACCTGTCAAATACCTTTTCTAGATTGGTCATGTGTTCTTGCAATGACGTAGAAAATACGATGACGTCATCCAAATAGACAAGGCAGATTTTATTCTGTAAATCTTTTAAAACATTGTCCATCACCCTTTGAAAAGTAGAAGGACTATTCTTTAAACCCATGGGCATTCTTAAAAATTCAAAATGCCCATGTTCGACTGTGAATGCTGTCTTCAGTACATCAGATGGATTCATTTGTACCTGATAAAAACCTGAGGCCAAGTCCAAAGTTGTAAAGTAATGACAATTACCGAGCTTATCTAAAATATCTGCAATATTGGGTATTGGGTATTTATCGTCTAAAGTTTTTTCGTTCAATTTCCTAAAATCGACTACAATTCTCCATTTTGTTTTACCTGATGCATCTACCTTTTTGGGAACGACCCAAATAGGAGAACTCCAAGCTGATTCTGATGGTTGAATTATGCCCTGGTCTAACATCTTATTAATTTGATCTTGGACTTCTTGTCTATGAACGTAGGGGTAACGGTAGCTTTTAGTATATATAGGCAATTCATCACTAGTTCTAATAGAGTGCTTTATTTGATTAGTAAAGGTTAGATTTTCACCTTCTAAGTAAAATACATCCGAATAACGTGAACATAATAACTCTAAATTTATACGCTCCTCTTCATTTAAATGACTGGTACGCAATCGTGAAAGCACCTCTTTTACGCGTTCAGGCATTTGCGCAGTACTTTCGCATTCAATGTTATAAAGTTGTGCTTGTACTGGCCGATCCATAGAAAATATAATATCGCTATTATGAGGATTATGTATTTCCATTATACCACGGCTATTGTGAACTGTAGTTAAACATTCGGCTACATGACAATTACTAATTATTTGTTCTGGAATTATTGCTTCACCTTTTTGTAAATTAACGGGAAGCTTAACTATTTTTGAAGAATGTGCTGGTATAACGTCTTCAAAAAGGTTGGCATTTCGAGAATCGTAAACTTGTATCGGATTTGATGCATATAGGGTTGATAAAGATTTAGTTCGATAGTTAATAGTTGCACCCCATTTATCTAATAAATCAGAGCCTATCAGACCATCAAAGTAATCGTGGAATTTATACACAAAAAGAGTTATATCACTATTATCATTAAATTCAGAAAAACATGGAAGAGTAATAGAATAATCATTTCGCGTTACTGCATGCATATTAGATACCTCAAACGGGTCATAATTCAAAGGAATATTACTATAGAACATTTGAACAGTATCGGGACTAATAAATGATTGATTAGCACCCGTGTCGATAAGTAATTTTAAAGGAGGTTCATTAATTTGTATGTAGGGAAGTTGGCGTTGGGTTTGTAGATTTAGTTCTATTTTGGTTTGTCTGATTGTGGATTTTCTTGAAAATCCTGAGAATTATCCTGTAAGACATTGGACTCAATGCTAGGTTCTACGTAAGAGGCTATAGGTTCTTGAGTAAAGACTGGTTCGTAATAGGCATAAAAGTTATTATCGTTATAATATTCTTCAGGTTCATAGTACTGTTCATTATAGTATTGATCATAACCGTATCCCCAACAATCATTAAAATTCATTTCCCTCGTTTTAAAATAATTTGTAGCCGGGGGATTACCTGCCTTAGCCCAGTCATGACCTTTCATTCCAGTACTAGGAGGTAGTGCTTTTGGTACGAAATGGCTCACGCCACTCATAGGACGGGGATGCTGATTGTTAGGCTGAGGGCCTGCGTTACGTGGGTTAAATCTAAATGAATTATTAGAATTATAGTTAGGGGGCGTGCCACGGAATAATTGTTGTGTGCGTGACGGTCCCGCCTGGTTATGGTGGTTAAAACCAGCTCGCCACTGTGGCTGCATTTGTGGCGCCATATTCTGACCAAATTGTGGTCTATAAGGTCCACCAGTGTTAAATTTAAATTGTGTTTGTGGACCATGCATAGTTTGTGGACCATGCATAGTTTGTGGTTTAGGCATTACTGATTGGTTTGAAGCATGTGGCTTTGGTATAGAACTATTACGTTGTTGTAAATATAACGTATTTTGTTCCTCATGTACGTACTCTAATGCCTTCTCTATACTATCAGGACGCATGCAACGAATGCGTGAACCTAATGGGTCCTTCAGGCCTCGTAAATAAGCTTGAAGGGTTAACTTTTTGTAAAGGTCCCTCTTTGCTTCAATAGTTGTATGAATAGTTTCATGCAATGAAACGTATGTCATTAAAGTACTAAATAAGTTTTGACAACGCTCATAAAACTCTTGTGGCGTGTCTGTATTTTGTATTAATAAGGATAGGTCATTATACAACGCGGTTTCGTCACGTTGGTCTGCAAAATTATTAATGAGAGCTTTTCGTATACCCAGCCAATCTGACGGAATACCATTCGCGTTAATTAATCTGGCCGCGGGACCAGTTACTTTATTCAATATCCCATTGAGTAAAGCCGTTTCACTCAATGTCGATGACGATTCGCAAGAAATTACGAATTCGTTAACTAATTCGTCACACAAGTTAATAAATCGCGTAAGGACATTTACATTCCCATCAAATTCCGGAACTAAACGAAGGGCTTTAAATATTCTATCTAACTCTGACATATTGGTAGTTGAATTATTTAATGACCACGTAGAAATTGTATCTAATTCCCTATTCGAGTCCTGTCTACTATGTCTACCACTAAAACTACGTCCTAACCTAATGTTCCGTGATTCTCGTGGATGAAAAATCTTGGAATTTTTTTAAAATAAACTTATAGGAAAAAGGAGAGCAAATCACTAAAAGATCTTAGTGTACTCACAGTTTTTGCATCTCGGCGTTTGCAGTATCGATGGCTGGATACCTCTGCTGCTGGTACAATAGTAGTTCTGATCCTCGTTCAGGGCTTGAAAGCTTCCAGGACGTGAAGATACTCAGTAGTCCCCGAGGATCCTACCGACTGCGCCAATTATATTGAACCGGCAGACAGATTGCAAAAAAACCAAAGTTTTTTGCAAAGAACTTTAATAATTAATATTACAATTAAATACAATTAAATTATGACCAAGACAATTGTTCGAAGTTGGAAACAAGAGTGACAAAGTTATTGAACACGACGCCGTCGTGACCTCGATGCGCCGCGTGCCTCACGTTGCGACGATTCAGCATTTCTGGTCTTTGCTGGGGCGTCGCTAGGCTGATGCAATATTTATGACAATTATAATATTAATGCTTAATAACCATATCCCTTATATGCCTGGTATATAACA